>SJYC01102730.1:0-16919 GCA_006408675.1 Madoqua kirkii | reverse complement strand
ATTGGAAATAAAAGCAAAAATAAACAAATGGGACCTAATTAAAATTAAAAACTTCTGCACAACAAAAGAAACTATAATCAAGGTGAAAAGACAGCCTTTGGAATGGGAGAAAATAGTAGCAAATGAAGCAACTGACAAATAATTAATCTCAAAAATATACAAGCAACTCTTGCAGCTCAATCCCAGAAAAATAAATGACCCAATCAAAAAAATGGGCCAAAGAACTAAACAGACATTTCTCCAAAGAAGACATACAGATGGCTAACAAACACGTGTAAAGATGCTCCACATCACTCATTATCAGAGAAATGCAAATCAAAACCACAGTGAGGTACCCTTTCATGCCAGTCAGAATGGCTGCTATCCAAAAGTCTATAAGCAATAAATTCTGGAGAGGGTGTGGAGAAAAGGGAACCCTCTTCACTGTTGGTGGCAATGCAAACTAGTACAGCCACTATGGAGAACAGTGTGGGGATTCCTTAAAAAAACTGGAAATAGAACTGCCTTATGACCCAGAAATCCCACTGCTGGGCATACACACCAAGGAAACCAGAATTGAAAGAGACACGTGTACCCCAATGTTCATCACAGCACTGTTTATGATAGCCAGGACATGGAAGCAACCTAGATGTCCATCAGCAGACGAATGGATAAGAAAGTGGTGGTACATATACACAATGGAGTATTACTCAACCATTAAAAAGAATACATTTGAATCAGTTCTAATGAGGTGGATGAAACTGGAGTCTATTATACAGAGTGAGGTAAGCCAGGAAGAAAAACACCAGTACAGTATACCAACACATATATATGGAATTTAGAAAGATGGTAACGATAACCCTGTATGAAAGACAGCAAAAGAGACACAGATGTATAGAACAGTCTTTTGGACTCTGTGGGAGAGGGCGAGGGTGGGATGACTTGAGAGAATGGCATTGAAACATACATATTATCATATGTGAAACGATCACCAGTCTAGGTTTGATGCATGGTATAGGATGCTCAGGGCTGGTGCACTGGGATGTCGCAGAGGGATGGTATGGGGAGGGAAGTGGGAGGGGGGTTCAGGATGGGGTACACATGGACACCCGTGGCGGATTCATGTTGATGTATAGCAAAACCAATACAGTACTGTAAAGTAATTAGCCTCCAATTAAAATAAATAAATCTATATTAAAGTATATGCACACGCACAAATAAAGCAGGCTGGGGATAATGAACTCCATCAACTTTTGTGTATCTGGTGAAGTTTTATTTATTTTTCATTTTTGAAGGACAGTTTTATCAGATGTAGTATACCTGGGTGGCTTTTTATTTTTTCTTTCAGCACTTTGAATAAATATTTCTGTCCTGCAGGTTTTCTGCCGAGAAATCTGCTTAGAGCTTTTAAAGCTCTAAGCAGATTTCTTAAGTGGGCTCCTTTGTATGTAATGAGTTACTTTTCTCTTGCTGTTTTCAAAATTCTGTCTTTGACTTTCAACAATTTGATTATATGTGTCTTGTGGGGACTTCTTTGGATTCATCCTATTTGGAATCTTTTGGGCTTCTTGAATTTTTTATTTTCTTCTTCAGAACTGGGATGTTTTGGATCATTATTTACCCAAATAAACCCTGCTTCTTTTTTTCTTTTACTTCATGGTCTTTGGATGTATGTCGATCTACTTGAAGGTGATCTCTAAATCCCTTAGGTTCTCTTTGCTCTCTTCTTTTCTTGACCATGCTGCTCAGCTTATGGGATCTCAGTTTCCTGACCAGGGATTGAACTCAGGACTTGGAACTGAAAACACTAAGTAACCACTGGACCACCAAGAAATTCTCTCTCTAGTCTCACTGTTTTTAATTATTTTTCTTTTTGTTCCTCTGACTGGATAATTGTAAATATCTTGTCTTTAAATTCCCTGAACCCTTTTTTTTTTCCTTGCTTGATTGGGTCTGCTGTTGAATGCTTCTAGAAAATTTTCCATTCAGTTATTTTATTCTTCACATCCAAAATTCCTGTTTCTTTTTATGCTTAATTTTTTTCTATTCTCATTTTGTTCATGCATTGTTTTCTGGAGCTCACTGATTATCTTTATGATAGCTATTTTGTATTCCTTGAGGTAATTCATATATTTTTGTTTCTTCAGTATTTGTTTTTGTAGGTTTGTGGGTGTTTTTTGATTGAACCATGCCTCCCTGTTTCTTTGTGTATAGTGTGACTTGGTGTTGTGATCTACACATTTGAAAAAGCAGCCACCTCTCTCAGTTTGTACAGACTGATCATGTACAGGGAAAGACTTTCATCAGTCTGCCCAGAATGAGATTTGGTGGGTCTCTCAAATGTTTTATGTGGATCTGTATGTGTGTTAGTTGCTCAGTTGTGTCTGACTCTTTATGGTCCCATGGACTGTAGCCTGCCAGTCTCCTCTGTCCATGGAATTCTCCAGGAAAGAATACCAGAGTGGGTAGCATTCCTTTCTCCAGGGGATATTCCCGACCCAGGGATTGAACGTGGGTCTCCTGTATTGCAGACAGATTCTTTACCATGTGAGCCACTAGGAAAGCCCAGACTTGTGCCTATAAACTCCCAGTTAGATGGACTTGCGTGTTTGTAATCTCTTGCAACCTCTGGAGTGTATGTACAGTAACTCCAGGTTTTCTAGAGCTACTGCAGGCTTCCCAGGTCTTTTATTAGTAATCCTAGTGTTTCTAGAATATGATGCATCCTATTAGTGCTTTGAGTCAGATGAGATAGAAACCAGTCCTTTGAGTAGCCTCCCCAAAAGCCAGAGTATTAGACACATGCTCCACTCTTGTCAGTGCCCTGACGGAGAGATCGTTAAGATGTAACTGAGTGTCTGCTGCACCGTGGGTCCTTTGGGGCAGAAGCAAGCTTCAGTCTACTTAGCACTTCAATTCTCAGTGTCTGCTAGGCATCTAGAGTGTATGGAGTCCTCTAAGTGCTCTAAGATAGGCAAGACTGAAACCTGTCCTGTGGATGGTACCCCCAAACCCCAGGACATTAGATGTGTGTTCCAATTTCTTTCCTAAGGAGAAGCCAGAAGCTGAGTTTTCTCCCAGTTGCACCACACTGAACTGTAAGGTGGGGGACTTGTGCCAGGATTTTTTCCACCTGCTTTGATGCAGGTGATAGCATGCTCATTTGAAGCTCAGGAACTTCTTAACTGATTTCTGGATTTCTTGCTAAGTGAACTGGTCTGTGCATTGTTGAATTAATACTCTTTCTGGGGAGGCAGGGTGGGGTTGGAGAATTTTGGGATTTCTATTTTACCATCTTGCTGATGTCACTCAACTTAAGGACATGAATGTTAAAGCCATGAATAACTCAGTAAGATTTTTATAGTTATCTTAATAGAAGTAATAAATAAGTAAACTAATAAATATATAAGGTAATTATAGATAAAACCCCAAATTCTAAGTGTTTTGAGAAGGTAATATAGTTTGTGTGATAGTCACTGTGAAGTGAAAGTTGCTCAATCGTGTCTTACTCTTTGTGCCCCCTTGGACTATATATATAGTCTGTGGGATTCTCCAGGCCAGAATACTAGAGTGGGTAGCCTTTCCCTCACTGCCTTGGCTAATTAAATCAGCAGATCAGGGAACTCAGATATTTTAGCATGGATCTCAAAGGTAATAAATAACTGTACATAGACATGTGAATAACCAGGGGAAGGCGTTCCAGGTAGAGAGAACAAAAGCAAAGGCCCAGAGATAGGCAGATTCTTGGCAGACAGGCCATGTGGTTAGAGGGGATAAATGAAGGGGAAATAAATCTTTAAAAAGGTTAGAGGAGTAACAGGAGCTCAGATTCTATTTGTTGTTGTTGTTCAAGTCACTAAGTCATGTCTGGCACTTTGATACCCCATGGCGTGTAGCTTGCAGGCTCCTTTGTCCTCCACTATCTCCCCGAGTTTGTCCATTGGGTCCATGATGCTCTCTAACCATCTCATCCTCTGCTGCCTTCTTCTCGTTTTGCCTTCAGTCTTTCCAGCATCAGGGTCTTTTCCAGTGAGTTGGCTCTTCACATCAGGTGGCCAAAGTACTGGAGCTTCCACTTCAGCCTTCGTCCTTCCAGTGAGTACTCAGGATTGATCTCCTTCAGGATTGACTGGTTTAATCTCATTGTAGTCCAGGGACTCTCAAGAGTCTTCTACACCACAACTTGAAAGCATCAATCTTCAGTACTCAGCATTTTTTATGGACCAACTCATATTCATGCATGATTACTGGAAGAACTATAGCTTTGACTATATGTACCTTTGTTGGCAAAGTGATGTCTTTGCTTTTTTTTTTTAATTTAGTAAAGATATTGTAATGTAAGACTAATTAATTTTTCTCAGGATATTTTTTAAATTTATTTTTTATTGAAGGATAATTGCTTTACAGAATTTTTTGTTGTTTTCTGTCAAACCTCAGAGATGTCTCCACTTTTTAATATGCTGTATAGGTTTATCATCGCTTTCCTTCCAAGGAGTAAATGTCTTTTAACTTCATGGCTGCAATCATCATCTGCTGTGATTTTGGAGCCTAAGAAATGAAAATCTGTCACTGCTTCCAATTTTTCCTCTTTTATTTGCCATGAAGTGATGGGATCAGATGTCATGATCTTAGTTTTTTATTGCTGAGTTTCAAGTCAGCTTTTTCACTCTCCTCTCTCATTGAGAGGCTCTTTAGTTCTTCTTTGCTTTCTGCCATTAAAGTGGTATCACCTGCATATCTGAGATTATTGATATTTTTCCCTCAGTTACAGCTATGATTCATAGGGTCTTGTAAATTGGTATTGGGACCCTAGGTTTTGCTCAGAGTGACTTACAGGACCATGAACAGACTTGGGACAGAGCAGGGACATGACCTGACTTATAGCTTAAAGGGATCACTGTGGTTGCCCTGTGAGGAGCAGAAGGTAGTGGATGAAGTTGGAAATCCACTGCAAGAGCCCAGGGGGAGGTAGTGGTGGCCTGGATGCGCAGGGAAGCAGCGAATGTGATGAAATCTCACATTGGGATCTTCTGAGGGTAAAACTAGCAGATTTTGATGTGAGGTGTGAGAGAAAGGAGTCAAGAATGATTCATAGGTTTTGGACCTAAAAAACTGGAAAAATAGAGTTGCCAACTGTTGAGATGGGAAAAACTCATATGGAGGAGCTTAGAAGTTCGACTTAGCATGTGGTTGGTTTAAGTTGCCTTTCAGACATCTATGCAGGAAATGGACCAGAATGAAGAATACCTCTGGGAGTTATCATCATACTGACAATATTGAAAGCCTTGAGTTTAAATGAAATCACTTAGGAGTGTGTGAATAGAGAGAGAAGAGAATCGTGGGCTCAAAGGTGAGGGAGATGAGACGGAAGTCAGGGAGATCTGAGGAAGGCTAGACTGTGGTATTCTGTGAGCCAGACACGTTACCAGGTGGGAGAGATTAGCCGTGTCAAATGCTACTGCAAAGTCTTACTCTCTTTACCATGACCTGTAATATGTAATTGGAACTCTTATCAGCTCATGTTAGTGATTTTATGTGTACTTAGAAATCAGTAAGCACAGCCTATGCTACAAATAATCCTTGAGCAATCAATATTATGCTGGACATACAGGCCATGTGTGACACAAAGATGCAAGACAAGGCCTGATGAGCATTTGGGGTATATTATACACACATTTGTAATGTAATTCCTACTTGGAGCTTTCATTTATATCACACATAAATAATACCATAAATAATAGTTATCTCTAAAGCTAGGTACCCAAAGCTATGCTGCTGCTGCTGCTGCTGCTGCTGCTGCTGCTAAGTCACTTCAGTCGTGTCCGACTCTGTGCGACCCCATAGACAGCAGCCCACCAGGCTCCCCCGTCCCTGGGATTCTCCAGGCAAGAACACTGGAGTGGGTTGCCATTTCCTTCTCCAATGCATGAAAGTGAAAAGTGAAAGTGAAGTTACTCAGTCATGTCCGACTCTTAGCGACCCCATGGACTATAGCCCACCAGACTCTTCCATCCATGGGATTTTCCAGGCAAGAGCACTGGAGTGGGGTGCCATTGCCTTCTCCAATTCAATGCTATAATACAGCTAAACTGTAACTTGAGACCAGTGACTGATTTTTCTGGTTATTTTATTATTTGTTTACTTACTCTGAAACTCGTGATCCATTTAGTCTCTCTATACCTCAGCTTTTGTGGAAAATACATTTGAGAAATTGAATTTCTATAAAATGATACCATTACTGATAGTGGTCAGAGGGTTATTTTTATAAGATGATGAAGCATCTCAGGTCTTGCATTGCTGCTTCCCAATAGTTACTTAAGGAGAGATAGCTGTCTGAAACACACACAATAGTTGCATACAGCAGGGGACTAAAAATGAAAAAAATGAGTAAGTGTTGTTTTACTGTGACTTTTCATTCCTCTCTCTTTCTGCCCAGTTTAAATAAGTCTGTCTTGCTCATCCCATTAGCATAAACACATTCTTGTTTTGAAGGAGTTTGGGAGGCAGGAGAAGTGAAGATCACCAAGTATGTTTAACCCCTCTTGGTACTTCTCCAGGCAGTAGACCCAGTCTCCAGCACAGACTGCCCTGGAATGGTGTCTTCATATTCTGGGCTTCTGAGCATAGGGGACCCTCGAGTCTCATGCTTATCATGTGGATTTTAGGGCATCTTCCCTTTCATACGTCCCTGGGCTGGGAAGATTTCCCTGAAGAAGGAAATGCCAACTCGTTACAGTATTCTTGCCTGGAAAATCCTATGGACAGAGGAGCCTGGTGGGCTGCAGTCAATGGGGTCACAAAAGAGTCAGACAGAACTTAGCAACTAAACAACAACAGCGACCCTTTCCTAGGTTGCTGTGCTCTGAAATGGTCTTGGGATTGGTATCCTTGTGTGAATGAAGATGAACAATACTGCATAGTGAGTGGCTAACATAAAAAACATGAAGAGAGAATGCCAGGCTCGTTTTCAGTAGATGGGTGGTGTGACATTCCTAAGTCAGGCTGAGAGGTGCCCGAGGGAAGAGTTTAATTGCATTTTTGTGCCGTAACCACTGGACAGGTGTCAAAAGGTAGCTCCATCATTCTACTTGGCTTGAAAAAGTGTAAGAAATTCTTATCAGGTTCCTATTTCAACAAAATGGATTTCCACCAATTCACGTTTGCTGTAACTGGTGAGTGTATGAGTGTGTGATTGAGAAAGATGGGGAAAATTTTGAGAAAAGCTAAGAAGCTAAGACAGAGGAAGTATGAATCACTACATTTTGGGAAGTTATTCATTTATTTTTTTTCTGACTTGATTTTGTGACATTAAGAACCCAGAAATATGAACATATTAAGCAGTTTTGCAAAACTTCCTATTCTCTGCATAATGTTAGAAGTCATTGGTAAATTTACTCTGTGATGTGCTAAGAAGTTTTACCTGGATCTTGAAAGCATAGACATTTCTTGTAGGCTTATTAATGGCAATGAGTCAGTTCAGTTGAAGTGAGAAATACATAAACTTTGTACTACCTGAAACAGAGGGACTGTTTATCAGAATATTATTGGAATGTTTTAGTATTGTGATATTTTGCCTTTACAGATGACTATTTTGTGGTGTGGGAATTTTGGTTTACTTTAACACAAACTGGGTTAGCTACTTACTTTGTTGGCTCTGCAGGTGTACATAGACCTTAAGATTTTTAATCCTTGTCACGATGTTTTACTTATGTATTCAGGAAGGGCAGGAAAAATTCATTTGTTTTTAAAATATATTATGAAAAAGAGATTGCCTTTCTGTGAAAACCTGAATAGCTTCCCTGTTTCCCCTGGGATCAATTTTGTGTAGGTGTTAAGCACTTTTTGGTTTAAACTGGTATCTATTATGGAAACATATGCTTAAGTGTGATGGAAAATCAAATAAGTGGAATGTGACATTCTGTGGAAAAGGCCAACAGAATCTCCAAATTTGGGAATTCTATGGATGTGTGTAATTAATGGAGTAAAACTGCCTTTGTTCCATTTTGGACTTTTTTTTTTTTTCTCATCAGTTTTGAACTTCAGGCTTTAAAAACAGAGCATGAATAAATGCTGGTTGGTGGTGTGCCTTGGGCAAACTAGTGTAAAAATATTGCCTAGTGCTGTCTCCTGATCTCACTCTTCCACCTACCCAAATCCTATTTTAAGGATAACCTCTTTCAAAAGAACTTCCTAGACAGAGTGTGACAATAACTTGTATTAAGTTCCTATCTTATTCTTCTAGACCTGTCTTTTTGTTAACTAAACAGCCTTTATCTTTTCTTTTCTACATGTTCTTTTGTTTCTTTCTGACTTCTTGCTCTGTCTCCTCTCTCCAAATCCTTTTCTTCCATTAACCTACCCCCCTCCCTGATTTATGCTGAGATGAGGTGGAAAAGGACAGACAGACAGAGATTAATATTCTGATAGAATATTAATGGACAATAATATGGAATGTAGGAAAGTTCATGGAAAAATGCACAGCTGGGGAAATGCAGGTTGGTCTGCTTGCTGTACATGTATTTTTTCTGGCTCTCTGAGCATTACAAGGACTCAGATCTTGGCCATGTTTTATTGTTTCTACATCATAGTGTTATTTCATGCAGGATTAAAAGAATAACAGAATTTCAGTGTTTCCAGTTTGATCTTTGTGTGATGTATGCTGCTGCTGCTGCTGCTAAGTCGCTTCAGTCGTGTCCGACTCTGTGCGACCCCATAGACGGTGGCCCACCAGGCTCCCCCGTCCTTGAGATTCTCCAGGCAAGGACACTGGAGTGGGTCGCCATTTCCTTTTCCAATTCATCAAAGTTAAAAGTGAAAGTAAAGTCGCTCAACGGTGTCGACTCTTAGCGACCCCATGGACTGCAGCCAACCAGGCTCTTCTGTCCATGGGATTTTCCAGGCAAGAGTACTGGAGTGGGTATAAACCATCTCTATAATCATCTTTCAAATGATTACCTGAACTTGGATTCTGTTATACAAATTCATTTAATGATAGAAGAGTAGTATGTAGCTACTCAGTGAGATTTTGATGACTTCAAAATGCCTTGGAACCTGCTTATACTAGATGAAAACTTGAAAGCACATTAATTATGATAACTATTAAAACAAAAAATTGATTTATGCATGTTGTAAAAAAAATTTTCAGGGACAGTGAGTGAACAGTTAGTGGGTATAAACCATCTCTATAATCATCTTTCAAATGATTACCTGAACTTGGATTCTGTTATACAAATTCATTTAATGATAGAAGAGTAGTATGTAGCTACTCAGTGAGATTTTGATGACTTCAAAATGCCTTGGAACCTGCTTATACTAGATGAAAACTTGAAAGCACATTAATTATGATAACTATTAAAACAAAAAATTGATTTATGCATGTTGTAAAAAAAATTTTCAGGGACAGTGAGTGAACAGTTTAATTCTTATTTTTTGAAATATTCAGTATTGTGTATATATATCTATAATTTGTATGATTTAAAAACAGCTTCCAGAGTGGATAAAACAGGGAAGGTGACCCTCATACCCTGTAATGTGCCTCTTGCTTCTGGCCCTGTTGATAACATCCACCTCCAGCTTTCTGCTGTTTCTTACTTTGGACTTTAAGCTTTTGTTTCTACTAATAGGAAATAAATTTACACTTACAAAAAATGAGAAAAAAGCTGTACACTTCATTAGTCTGTATAAAAATAGCTTTGACATGCAATGACATAATCCTTGAATAGAAAGTCTTGGGAAGGTAAGCAAGATGTTTACTTTTAGAGATGCTTTCTAAAATCTGGTATGTGGAAATTGCTTTCTGTAGGTAATACTGTCCTTTCTAAGCATTAAGAATTAAGCCTTTTGCATTTTTTACGGAAAGGACTCTTCTTTACAAGAAGTTTCTAATTAATGTGTGGTTAAACTTAGGTCATGCATTGTGTGGAAACACATTCTAAGGGCTTTGAAAGACTTTTTAAGATAATAGGAAATGTGTTTTGACTCAAATTGTGTCCAACAAAGACAAGAGATTAAAAACACTACTGCATATTACCTTTCTGACTTAAAAGATATACTCTGGGGAGACCTTGAAAACTTCCTCCTTTACCAGACTCTAAATATAGAATGATATAATCACCTGTGTTCTGTATGAAATATGCAAATGTTCTACTCCATCTTTTTTTCTGCATATAAAATCAGAAATATATCTTTTAAAAAATAAAAAAATAAAAATATTGATGTTAGATTTAGAAATCTGACCTTTGCCAATACTTAAAACAGTTCACTTAATTATGATATATAATTTTGGGGTTTATCCTTCTTTTTTGAATTTATGTAGGTACCTCTAATTTTCCTAGACAGGAGAAAAAAGAAAACAATATCATCTCTATGTAACTATAGAATTTTTCTTATCTTGACTGATTTTTGTTAGGAAATAAGTTACATAATGTGTTTCAGGTTCATTTATCAAACCAGAGGTTAGAATGTACAGTAGTATGAAATATTTGATGTCAAAAGATGAATGTATGCATTTACTGATAGCAAATGTTATCATCTTAAATATTAGATAATATCACCTGATTTCTGAGATGTGTGCAAAAGTTGGACATAACGTGAATTTCCAGTAAGGATGCAATGGTTAGTCCATATTTTCTCACAATAGCATTCTCAACCGTATAGAATTCTTCTTAAGCTAACACATACATATCCTTCAGAGTAGGACTGTATGCAAGACCATACTAGATTAATTTGCTGTTAATAGTTTCTTGCTTATTAGAGTTAGCTTTAATGCTGCAGTATGATGGCTCAGTGGGTAAAGAATCCACCTGCAGTAGGACATAACGTGAATTTCCAGTAAGGATGCAATGGTTAGTCCATATTTTCTCACAATAGCATTCTCAACCGTATAGAATTCTTCTTAAGCTAACACATACATATCCTTCAGAGTAGGACTGTATGCAAGACCATACTAGATTAATTTGCTGTTAATAGTTTCTTGCTTATTAGAGTTAGCTTTAATGCTGCAGTATGATGGCTCAGTGGGTAAAGAATCCACCTGCAGTGCAAGAGACTCAGGAGACGTGAGTTTGATCCCTGGGTCAGGATGATCCTCTGGAGAATGACAACCCACTCCAGTATTCTTGCCTGGGAAATCCCATGGACAGAGGAGCCTGGGGAGCTACAGTCCAAAGAGTGGCAAAGAGCTGGACGTGACTTAGCAACTAAACATGCAACACAAGTGTTAGGCTCAATGAAATTTATCATGTCATAAACTCTTAGTGAAAACATATATACCATTCTGTTGTATGCTATTATGAAATTGTCATTTGATAGATCAAAAAGTGCTTGGATATTGGCCATTTGGCTTAGTTCAATCAGTATCGTCATTAGCTGAGAGCTATTGCTGGAATGTTTCTGTGGAGCTGTGTGTGATGCCGTATGGTTTTCAGAAAGTTGTTTGATTCCTTGTTGGATTGTCAACTATCTCAACTGACATTCTGACAGAAATATCTCATGCAAGGAAGCCTGTGGCACTGTTTAACTTTCCAGAAGACCAAGAAAGAACCCAAGTCAAAGAAGATGAGTTTGGTTTCTGGGGATTTTTCCAGTGGTACAAAGGATATCATGGGTTGCCTTTGTATGTAAACTTGCAATGAAACCCTAGAATGTTACCTCTTGGCTGAACCTGATTTCGTTTGTAGAATGGCCTGGGAAGCAGCCCCAGTGATTAAGGCTACAACCTATCACTGACATTAGAATAGAAGCTTCCTATACAACAGTTGTCTATAAATAACATATAAGACAGATGTGTATGGCTAACAAAGATTTTCCAAAAAGCACCTAGGAAATGGATAAACAAATGTTATTACTCATTGATTAAAAAGTGCCGATTGAGGCTACCTAGGATCTCCTAGTGTTGCATCTGAATGCTGAGTCTATAAGAGTAAAGGCCATTTTTGAGATACTCTTTGGTTCTATCTGGGGCTTCTCTGATAGCTCAGTTGGTAAAGAATCCACCTGCAATGCAGGAGACCCCAGTTTAATTCCTGGGTCGGGAAGATCCTCTGGAGTAGGGATAGGCTACCCACTCCAGTATTCTTGGGCTTCCCTTGTGGCTCAGCTGGTAAAGAATCTGCCTGCAGTGTGGGAGATTTGACCCCTGGGTTTGATCCCTGGGTTGGGAAGATCCCCTGCAGAAAGGAAAGGCTATCCACTCCAGTATTCTTGCTGGAGAATTCTATGGACTGTATAGCCCATGGGGTGGCAAACAATCGGACACGACTGAGCGACTTTCACTTTCACTTTCTGGTTCCAAAGCAGCTCACATCATCTGATATTAGGTAATCACGGTATATTGGTACATAGCCAGAAGATTAAGGATAAGCGTAAGGATCCTGTAGCCTTTGGCAAAAGTTCTCAAGCATTGCTGCATATTATTGATGAATGATGACTGTTTTTTGTAGCGAAACAATAAATAGCAATGATACCTACATATCTTCCCACAAAGTCATTTGGCAACAAGAGCATAATTATTTTGCTTTCCTCGTCATGCATCTTCAAGTCTTTCAAAATAGTCTTATTTACATGGTTGAAGTGGTCAGACCTGTGTGAAATGGTCAGATGTGTGATTTGACTTCTTTCCTAAAGAAGAGCCTCCTCAGGATGAAATTAGTTCCCCCACAAGGATATAGTGACAAAAAAGGTATAAAATTGTGTCTTGCAGAAATTTGTCAAGAGAATATTTGTTCCTCTTTGAGGAACTTTGCAATTATACAGATGTCAGTATAACTCTAGTTGGGTTTAGCTATTATATCAGTTTATAGAAATAATGTCTTTTTTCAGAGGAGAAGATGTGAGATCAGTCTTAAATATCCAGTTAAAAGAAGCTGTCACTGCACCAGTTACCTGGACATCACTGTGCCTGTGTTCTCCATTGCTTCAGTCACGTCGGACTCTTTGTAATTCTATAGACTGCAGCCTGTCAGGCTCTTCTGTTTGTGGAATTTTCCAGGCGAGAATACTGGAGTGGGTTGCCACGCCCTCCTCTAGAGGATCTTCCCAACCCAGGGGTTGAATCTGCATCTCCTCCATTGCAAACGGATTCTTGCTGCTGAGGCACCAGGGAAGCTCTGTACATCATTGTTGTAGCCTAATTAGATGCCAGTGCCTTGTACCGGCAGTTTGAAATTCTTGTATCACTTCAAATTTTCAGATTACTAGCGTGACCCTACTTTTAGGATTATAGGTATAATAGCATTTTTTAGTGACATCTTGATTATAATATTAACAGGAAAGGAATCTGTAGTAGGCTTTCAGGACAATCTGGATTGTTCTGGTAAACATGAACATCTGAGCATCTGAGCAAAGGAGGAAAAAAAGTGAAATCAGAAATTGTATTTTAAGATTCACAATATAACCTACTCTGAAAACAATGTGTTCTTCAGGCCTTCCCTGGGGTTGCTTCCTTTCTAATAAGCTATTCCTTAAAACTAGTCAAGTACTTTAATACACATGTGAAAATTATTCCTAGGCATTGAACTCTCAGGAACATTTTCACGATTGTCATTGATTGCCTTGAGTTCCAAGCCTATACGAGTCTCTTACAAATAAGTATGTCTTAGCATGGTTTGGTGTTAAAGCTCGATACAGTTCCAAAATGCAGATGGACATTGACAAGTAAACAGTACAATTCAAAAATGCACAAATTCCAATTAGAACTCAGGGAACTTTGATTCTAAAGCCACCATTGTCGTGGAAACCAAGATTTTTTCAATAATTATTTTTAAGAGCAATTACCTTTATCAACTCTAGGAGTATAAGCCTCTCAGAGCTCTGTTTCTTAAGTTCCTATTCTTGAATAGAATCATGTATGCAACTGCCTTTCATTTCCTTTTTTTTTTCACTATACATATATATTTACTTTGTTAGATTTGTACAATTTTTTTATAACATTGTGGGTATATCTATATCTCTCTATATGTATATATATATTTAATGCAACTGCCTTTCCTTAATGCATGTTCTATGATTATAGATGAGCTGAAAAGCAAAACTGAGTATGAATCCATTGAAAATTATTTTATACTATTTCTATTGTAGGTTTTATGTTTGGAAGTCCTCTCTTAATCAGTACTTCAGGTAATAATATGTTAAGATTAAATGCAGAGGATCCTACATTCCTTTACCCTAACCTAAAAAATACAGCTATTCATAAATTATCAATATGGTTGTTCACAAAAGTTGTCTTTAGTGGAAAAGTGAGTCTTTATTGTACATGAGGTGATTGTTGCTTTAATCACATAATATGGCACATACAGGAACACTTCTCAGGAGGGCATCTGTTAAGTGCTCTGATGGCCCGAGCTGACATTGAAATTACAGTCTCTTAGGTCTGGGTCAGTGCCCTTGCCAAGGGCATCTGATATCCTTTGGATGTTGACCAAGGGACCTTGTACAAATAGATAAAATAAATTTATAAGAATATTTCAGAGAAAAGACCTCACGGTAGACTCATTCTCACAGTGATTTGACATTGTCCTGGTTCCATCTAAAGCCTCTGTGGCAATAATCACAGATAACTATTTACAGCCCACACGTTGCCAGACATTACTGTCTCTAAATCTACATGCGCTTCTTTTGGATTTAAATAATTTGTGGAATTTATCCAATTGTCTGGGTAATGCTGTGAACCTTGTCATCAACAAGCAAAAGAATAAACTAAAATGAAGATGCTGGCTGTGGATGTTATATTGTCAGTTGTTGGAAGACTTAGCTGGCTTCAGGGAATAAAATAATTAACTTTAAATTAAATGGAATCTACAGACATGTCTTATCTTTTCTCAGTTATATCACCCATGTTTTTACTTCTCTGTTGTCTCCCCATTGCCTAGCACCATAAACAATTGGTAAATAGTTTTGAATAAATGAGTATGTTGAAGATATACTTTTTAATTAAAGTACAGTTAACATATAATATTTGTTTCAGTTGTAAATCATAATGATTCAACCTTTAAATATATTACAGAATAATCATCCTGATAAATCTAGTAACCTCCTGTTCTATACAAAATTATTAAAGTATTACGGACTATATTCCTTTTGCTGTATATTACATCCTCGTGACATTTATTTTATAAGGAAGTTTCTGCTGTATATTACGCCCTGGTGACTGATTTATTTTATAAGGAAGTTTGTACTCTAGTCTCCTTCATTTATTTCACTCAGCTCCCTGCCCTTCCCCCTCCAACAATCACTAGTTTGCCCTTTGTATCTATGCTTTTGTTTATGTTTTGCTTAGTCTGGTTTTTAGATTTCATATATAAGTGAAATCATATGGTATTTTTCTTTCTTTCTGACTAATTTCACTTAGCATAATACCGTCTAGGTCCATTCATGGTGATTTCGCTCTTTATGGCTGAGTAATATTCCACTGTACATGTATCCATTTGTCTACTGATGGGCCCTTAGGTTGCTTCCATATCTTATATCTTGACTGTTGTAAATAATGTTGAATTGAACACAGAAATCCATGTATCTTTTTGAATTAGTGTTTTTCACGTTTTTTGAATAAATACCACGAAGTAGAACTGCTGGATTGTATGGTAGTTCTGTTTTTAATTTTTTGAGGAATTGCCATATTGTTTTCCAGATTGGATGCAGAAGCATATAGTAGAGTGTGGCTGTTTTCTGTTGAGCCTGGCATCTCAGAGATTTATAAAATCCTAAAACAATGCCTGTCTTCTCACTAAATCTTTGTTTTGGAAAACATAATTTTTTTCATCAAAATGTGTTAACACTTATTGTTATTTTATGTGAATTAATCAAAACATTTGAAAGTTAGAAATTTAACCAAAAATGCAAGTATCAATAGCTGTAACTCACATTCCAGTGTTCCTGGATGTCTGCAATATTTTTTGAGACTGTAAACTGTTTTGGAGATAAAAAGTCTGAGAGTTGCTGGCTCAGAGAAGAGAAATGTATATTTGTGTCTGTGTGCTTGCTCAGTCACTCAGGCTGTGAGGGCTTGAACCCATGTCTCCTGCATTGGGAGGCAGTTTCTTTACCACTGAACCACCTGGGAAGCCCATATTTGTGTGTACAATAGCAGTAAGTGAAGTCGCTCAGTCGTGTCCGACTCTTTGCGACCCCATGGACTGTAGCCTTACCAGGCTCCTCTGTCCATGGGATTTTCCAGGCAATAGTCCTGGATTGGATTGCCATTTCCTTCTCCAGGGGATCTTCCCAACCCAGGAATAGAACCTGGGTCTCCCGCATTGTAGACAGATGCTTTACTGTCTTGTAATTTAAAATATAAAAAAAGTAAAATACCTAAAAATAGCTTTACAGGTCTATGTGAAGTATAATTAAAAAATGCTCTATTTCAGAATATTAAAGAAGATTCAGTAATTGAAGATTCACAGCATGTTATTTGATGGGAAGTTTCACTATCATAGTGGTATTCATTTTCCTTACTTAATTTATAGATTACACATATATATATATCTAAACAGCAAAAATATTTTAAACCTGTGAAAATGAAAATTTCTATAAAATTTAACTAAGTAATTCTAAAGTTTATGTGAGAATAATAGGTTAATAGCTGCAAAAAATATTGTGCAACATTTTTAAGGAGACCTGTTTATCTGATACTATATTTATAGTAGAGAGTCAGATAAACAAAATCAGTGATCTCAAAACTAGCTTCGTTGTGTGCTATGCATATATGTGTACATATATATATTCATGTACATTTAGTATATGTTAAAGGAAACAGGCAATGGCACTCCACTCCAGTACTCTTGCCTGGAAAATCCCATGGACGGAGGAGCCTGGTAGGCTGCAGTCCACGGAGTTGCAAAGAGTCAGACACGACTGAGCGACTTCACTTTCACTTTTCACTTTCATGCATTGGAGAAGGAAACGGCAACCCACTCCAGTGTTCTTGTCTGGAGAATCCCAGGCAC
>SJYC01102727.1:0-12305 GCA_006408675.1 Madoqua kirkii | reverse complement strand
GGTTATTGATATTTCTCCCAGCAATCTTGATTCCAGCTTGTGCTTCTTCCAGCCCAGCGTTCCTCATGATGTACTCTGCATATAAGTTAAATAATCAGGGTGACAATATACATCTGTGATGTACTCCTTTTCCTATATGGAACCAATCTGTTGCTCCATGTCCAGTTCTAACTGTTGCTTCCTGACCTTCATACAGGTTTCTCAAGAGGCAGGTCAGGTGGTCTGGTATTCCCATCTCTTTCAGAATTTTCCACAGTTTATTGTGATCCACTCAGTCAAAGGCTTTGGCATAGTCAATAAAGCAGAAATAGATGTGTTTCTGGAACTCTCTTGCTTCATCCATGATCCAGCAGATGCTGGCAATTTGATCTCTGGTTCCTCTGCCTTTTCTAAAACCAGCTTGAACATCTGGAAGTTCACGGTTCACGTACTGCTGAAGCCTGGCTTGCAGAATTTTGAGCATTACTTTACTAGCATGTGAGATGAGTGCAATTGTGTGGTAGTTTGAGCCTTCTTTGGCATTGCCTTTCTTTGGGATTGGAATGAAAACTGACCTTTTTCAGTCCTGTGGCCACTGCTGAGTTTTCCAAATTTGCTGGCATATTGAGTGCAGCACTTTCACAGTATCATCTTTCAGGATTTGAAATAGCTCAAATGGAATTCCATCACCTCCACTAGCTTTGTTTGTAATGATGCTTTCTAAGGCTCACTTGACTTCGCATTCCAGGATGTCTGGATCTACGTGAGTGATCACACCATCATGATTATCTTGGTCTTGAAGATCTCTTTTGTACAGCTCTGTGTATTCTTGCCACCTCTTCTTACACAGTGTCAATTCCCAGGAAATTGGGAATTATACTGCCACCCTGACAGTACCCTTTCTGAGCCCTTATCCTACTTTATACAACCACTATCAAACCCTTTTGTGCTACATGTGTTTTGATATGTGAATACACTGAGAAACAGAAAGTGAAAATTTTAACAAGCTTTCTAAGTATAAGCCAAACAGAGCCTGTCTTAAGGATTTTGCATACCTTATGTCATTCAGTGATCTCAGTGATCCCATAAGTTAGTTATTATTTTTACCCCATTTTCTAGAAAGTCTATGTTAGGCATGGCAGCCCACTCCAGTATTCATGCCTGGAGAATCCCCATGGATAGAAGAGCCTGGAGGACTACAGTTCATGAAGTCACAAACAGTCAGACATGACTGAGTGACTAAGCCCAGTACACAGGTTTCAAAAGCCTACTTTGGGGCATTAAAGTAATGCTCAAGGTTATGCAACTTTTAAAAGGCAAATTTGAGAGTCAAATCTGAGTTAAAGTGACTTCAACAACCTACATCTTTGACTGAAAAGATAGTCTCCTTGAAGCTCAGTTTAGATAACCTCTTAGCAGAGTCTCTGGCATGTAGTATACTTTCATAAGTTCCACAGGATCTAGTACATAGTATATTTTCATAAGTTTTAGTGGCAGTAGCAATGTGACTATTATTTCTGGTAATACTCCTTTCGGTCTAACCATATCTCCATGAATTAATTACTAGATTCTTTTGTTCTTTGAATCACCACATATTAAGAGTTTCTTCTCTTCCAGATAGCTTGCAATGCCTCTCCCTTTGCCAAAGGAATGTGAAGCTGAATCTCTGTGCTGGAAGCAGCTGTGCTAAAGAGTAGAGCAGGGGCTCTGGAATAATAACTGCCTGCATCTCACAGAGAAACTTAACTTCCATGGCCTCCCTCCACCAAGATACATCATTATATCCAGGAGTGAGGCTATTTCTTATATCTTATTTTTCCCTCACTTTTTCCCAGTCATTTATTCAGCAAAATGTTACATCTCTTACCATGAACAGCTTCTCCACACAAGTTCACATAGTCCTTTTTCCAATTCTTCACAAAAGTAAATTTCCTGATGACTAGGAAAGAAAAACATCCAAAGACAGGAGAAAATTCTTCCGCAAAAAGAGTGAGATAAGCCCATTTCCTCTGGGCCATCTTCTAGCAGTTTGGGGATCACAGGGAGAGGGACAGTTGAATGAAGGACTTGCCAATAAATAAAATGGAAGAGACTCTAATATCTCCAACCTCCTGTCTGAAATATCCTGAGGAATGACCACAGGCTCACCTATTGAAAACTAACCAGGCCATCCTGGCAGCTTCTGATGTCACCTATTCAACTGGTAGAAAATAGTAAATAGTAGACAAGCACAATGACTTTCAGAGAGCTGCGCTTTGTAATAATGTTTTGATGAATGAAATGGCCTAAGTACTACAGGTTTCTTGGCTGATTATTTTTGCTAACAATATTTTTTTTTAAGATGCAGGACTTTGGGCCAGTTACTTAACAACTAGAATCCTTTGTTTTCTCTTTAAAAGTTGAAATGGTAATCATGCCCATGCATTACAGCTTTGAAATTAAATCTCAACACATTTAGTATCTATGTGGATCACCTATTGATAGAGAAGTGACCCACATATATACTAGTAGATGATGATGATGGTAATAAAATCACTTTTCAGTAATCATCAAATGAGCAGTATGTTCCAGGCATGGCATGGATGTAGACACTGGGGGAGAGGTCAAGCCTCTGCCTTTCAAAAAGTATCTTCTGTACTGGGGAGTGGAGAGCTGAGCTAGGAAAATATATTTTTTTAAAAAATGAAACATAGCAAATCAAACAACTTTTGGTCCAATCCTACCACAGAGTCATATTTTAAGAAACCTCAGTGTAACAACAGTAAATCATTGAAATTTACTATTTATTTTTCTTGAAGCCTAGTAGTGTATGCCACCTGAAGGTCCCATATGTAACTCTCAGCAAACCTTAAATTCTCTCACACTCAGCCTCCCTCACTCATGCGTGGCTGCAGGACTTCAAAATTCATCTCTCTACTCCTCCATCCCAAAATCACTTTAAAATACAAATAAAACCATCTTTTTCTAAATCAGCCATAAGACCCAACAGGCTTTTATGTTATCCTCCCACCTCTGCCTTCTTTGACTTAGTTATTTGTCATTCATATCAACTTAAGCCCATGGCCCTTTTCAAAATTTCTAATCCTCTTTACTTGGATTCTACAACATAAAGAAAGACCTAGGAGCTGACATAGAAATCAACAGTTACTCCTCCATAAAAGCAGCAGGGAGGGAGAACAATTGCAAACACTTAGGAATTAATATCATTGTCTTTACCCCTGTCCTAGATACAGAGAAGTGCTAGATATAATAAATGCCTTAAAGGTACAAACAAAATGCTATGTGCTGAGCCAGTGTTAGGGCAGCTGTATTGGTTTGGTTTGGGGATGGGATAAAAGGTGTAAGGTTAAATTTTTGTGTCAGTTTAAAAAAAAAAAAAAGATGAAGGGCATTCCCCCTCAAGAAGGGCAAGGCTTCTGAATTTCAAACCAGAATATGTTTGAATGGATCAAAAGAGTCTAAGAAAGAGGCTGAAGACAAGGATGCACTCTGCCCACTTAATTGATGGCAAAACTCACAATGGTAGGTACAGAAATGCCAAAGGATAACAAGAGTGTTTTTAATGCAATTTTCCAGGTAACTTTAGGGACCACCACATCCAAGACACCTGACAGGTCATGAGAATAAATCAGTTTAACTATTTATTATTTTATTTTTATGCATTATACATGTAACATAGGTGGTATTAAGGCTTTGTTAGAAATTTAGAAGACTCAGTGTTGTGTTTTTTGCATGATACTGTCTAGCTCTGATAACTTTTGGATCTGCTTCTTATGATTTGTGAGGACCTGTCAGGAGACAGAAATTACTACATTTGTTATTTCAACAGAGACAGTCTGGTATACAATCTTATTAACTAAGTATAGGGTTGTGTGTGTGTGCTAAGTCACTTCAGTAGTGCCCAACTCTTTGTGACTCTATGGACTGTAGCCTGCCAGGCACCTCTGTCCTTGGGATTCTCCAGGCAAGGATACTGGACTGGGCTACTATGCCCTCCTTTGGGGAATCTTCCTGACTCAGGGATTGAACCCGTGACTCCTGCATTACAGGCAGATTCTTGACCGCTGAGCCAGTAGGGAAGCCCAAATATAGGGTTATAACTAAGTAACTCACAGTGTTTAAAAAAAAAAGACTTTCAGTTTTAATGAGATAGCAAATGAGGAAACACTTCATTCCTAGGGATGAGGAAGCAAGGAATGGAAATTGAAATTATTACAATTTAGAAATGAAGAAGAGAGCTGAAACTCAGTCCAGAGGCACACTGTGGTACAAGACCCAGACATCTGAGGAAAGGCTGCTTGCCACCTGATGAAGGATCTTAGAACCTAGAAGACATCATCTCTCTACTCCTCCATCCCAAAATCACTTTAAAATACAAATAAAACCATCTTTTTCTAAATCAGCCATAAGACCCAACAGGCTTTTATGTTATCCTCCCACCTCTGCCTTCTTTGACTTAGTTATTTGTCATTCATATCAACTTAAGCCCATGGCCCTTTTCAAAATTTCTAATCCTCTTTACTTGGATTCTACAACATAAAGAAAGACCTAGGAGCTGACATAGAAATCAACAGTTACTCCTCCATAAAAGCAGCAGGGAGGGAGGACAATTGCAAACACTTAGGAATTAATATCATTGTCTTTACCCCTGTCCTAGATACAGAGAAGTGCTAGATATAATAAATGCCTTAAAGGTACAAACAAAATGCTATGTGCTGAGCCAGTGTTAGGGCAGCTGTATTGGTTTGGTTTGGGGATGGGATAAAAGGTGTAAGGTTAAATTTTTGTGTCAGTTTAAAAAAAAAAAAAAGATGAAGGGCATTCCCCCTCAAGAAGGGCAAGGCTTCTGAATTTCAAACCAGAATATGTTTGAATGGATCAAAAGAGTCTAAGAAAGAGGCTGAAGACAAGGATGCACTCTGCCCACTTAATTGATGGCAAAACTCACAATGGTAGGTACAGAAATGCCAAAGGATAACAAGAGTGTTTTTAATGCAATTTTCCAGGTAACTTTAGGGACCACCACATCCAAGACACCTGACAGGTCATGAGAATAAATCAGTTTAACTATTTATTATTTTATTTTTATGCATTATACATGTAACATAGGTGGTATTAAGGCTTTGTTAGAAATTTAGAAGACTCAGTGTTGTGTTTTTTGCATGATACTGTCTAGCTCTGATAACTTTTGGATCTGCTTCTTATGATTTGTGAGGACCTGTCAGGAGACAGAAATTACTACATTTGTTATTTCAACAGAGACAGTCTGGTATACAATCTTATTAACTAAGTATAGGGTTGTGTGTGTGTGCTAAGTCACTTCAGTAGTGCCCAACTCTTTGTGACTCTATGGACTGTAGCCTGCAGGCACCTCTGTCCTTGGGATTCTCCAGGCAAGGATACTGGACTGGGCTACTATGCCCTCCTTTGGGGAATCTTCCTGACTCAGGGATTGAACCCGTGACTCCTGCATTACAGGCAGATTCTTGACCGCTGAGCCAGTAGGGAAGCCCAAATATAGGGTTATAACTAAGTAACTCACAGTGTTTAAAAAAAAAAGACTTTCAGTTTTAATGAGATAGCAAATGAGGAAACACTTCATTCCTAGGGATGAGGAAGCAAGGAATGGAAATTGAAATTATTACAATTTAGAAATGAAGAAGAGAGCTGAAACTCAGTCCAGAGGCACACTGTGGTACAAGACCCAGACATCTGAGGAAAGGCTGCTTGCCACCTGATGAAGGATCTTAGAACCTAGAAGACTGATTATGTGGACCTGGAACCCAGATGAGTTCCAGGCAGCTGGTACTGGTGTCCAGCAGGGCCTTGAGGGTCAAAGTGAGTAAGGCGAGAACCAAGAAGTGGATTCTTTATGTGTCAAAAAACTTGCAGACAGGATTCAGCTGCTGCCAAAATGGCAAGAAACTGCTGCTACTGGGGCAAAGAAGCACCTTTGGGGTGATGCTTTAAGAATTACAGCAGGCAAAGGGCAACTCACAGAATCACTTTTGTTTTGACAGATGGCAACACACAGGTATTCCTGGAACTGGCTCTACCCCTGCTCATCCTATGGTCCATACCTTTTGCCATTACATGCTTGTCCTCAAATCAGTTGAGCTCCTATCACGTGTAATCCTAACTGAATGAGAGAAAATAGCACCATTAACGCTGAATTCTGAGGGATAAGACAGATGGTACTTGGCTTGATGCAGGGAATCAGTAAGGATCTTCCTTCTTTTTCTTCTTCTTCATGCAGAAAGTGGCATCTCAAAAGTGAGCTGTGGAGTGACCACAGGCAGAGATTGGAGGAAATATTCTAGAAAGAGGAAACAGCATGGGCCAAAAAATAGCTGTCAGGAAGAATAGAACACACTTAGAATACAGTGGCAGTTAGGTCAAAGAAAGAAAAGTGAGACATCACTCCCACCGATGTCTGCACGGCTCCTGCTTCCTCTGTGAGTTCAGCTCAGATGTCATCTTCTCAAGAAGTCCTCCCTGACCACACAGTCATGTCCCCCATCACTTACTTTATTAAACTCACTTTATTAAACGCCTAGCTTTTGTGTCGTGTGTGGTCACCCATTTGTGGTTTCACCGTTTGCTGTCTGTAGCCCACCTGAAATGAAAGTGCGCTGAGGAAAGCACCCTTGCCCACTTTTGTCTCAAGTCCCCAGTGCACGCATAGAAGCTGGCACAACACTGGCTGTGAGCGCACACCTGTGGAGCGAGCAGGGAGCAAGACCAGCAAGAGACTGTGAAGCCAGACGTGGGAGAGGGCAGAATCTGGGTATAAACTGAGAGCTGTGCTGTTAAGAGACCCATCTGCAATGAGGGCAGCAGGCCGTGGTCAGCACAAAAACAGGAAGAGCAGCTGAAGAGGCCGCTGAAAACATCCAAGCGATAGGGAGTGTTTATCTGATTGAGTGAATGATCTTGAATGAGTTTTTGAACCTTCCCCCCAGGTGAGAGAAGAATGAAAAATGCCTCATTACTCCTCATTTATCCCTCAGAGCTGACTACTCTACAAAGACTTTCATCTTTCTTCAGATAATGTTTTGTAACACACATGAATGGTGTCTCACACATGAATCTATAACAGCTATTTCCCTCCAGGTAACAGCTTTGAAAAGAAGACAGTGGCAATGGCTGCTTGAGTAGAAAATGAAAGTAGAGTGGTTTTCAAAATTCCACAATAGAGCCTGTCTGTGTCTCTAGTCCTGCATTTCAAATGTGGGGTGACAGGGGGTGGGAGGGGATGAATTGGAAGACTGACATATATACATTGAGTGAGTGAAAGTTAATCAGTCGTGTCTAACTCTTTGCGACCCCATGGATTATACAGTCCATGGCATTCTCCAGGCCAGAATACTGCAGTGGGTAGCCTTTCCCTTCTTCAGGGGATCTTCCTGACTCAGGAGTGGAATCTAGGTCTCCTGCATTGCAGGCAGATTCTTTACCAGCTGATCCTCAAGGGAAGCCCATATGCACACTACTATGTATAAAATAGAGAGCCAGTGGGAACCTGCTGTATAGCAAAGGGAGCTTAGCCCACTGCTCTGTGATGACCTGGAGGGGTGGGATCAGGAAGGGAGGGAGGTCCAAGAGGGAGGGGATATATGTATACACAAAGCAGGTTCACTTGTTGTACAGCAGAAACTAACATAACATTGTAACGCAACTATAACTCCAATTAAAAAAAAAAAAATAGAGCCTGTATTTCACAGGCTGCCCCATTCCAGGACTCCCTGAGTCTCTGAATCAGACCAGGTCAGTCTTATCTTATGTAACAAAAAAATATTTCTAGGCTAAAATATTTCCTCCCAACAGGCTACATTTATTCAATCTTTTATAGGATTGTTTGCTGTGTATTGCATTTTTTAATATTCAGTATAAATATTATAACATGATATATATTGCTTGGAACTGATTTTTTTCTCCTAACCTTGATTTTCATTTGGTAAGTTAAACTATGTAGTACTAGCCCATTCATTTTCACTATGGTATAGGTTTGTTCCCCCCGCCCCCGCCCTTGAATGTATCTGCCACCAATTATTTAGCTATTGTCTTGCTGAGGAATATTAAATTCTAATTATTTTGGGTTTTACATGCAGTTCTACATTGATCCAAATGATTCCTTGTGTAAACATGAAATAATTTCTCTAGGAGATTTGTGTATACACACACACACACACACGATTCATTGTGCAAATGTTTATAATGAATGTCCAATTTTACAAAACATGCAAAAGTACAAAAAGATTTTACCAATTTACATTCCTACCAGCAGCCTGTAAGAGTTACCACCTTTCCACATCCTATCCTTGCTGTCTGAAATTTTAAAACTACAATTATTACTGAATGATATTTCACTGGTGTTTCAATTTATATAATCCTATTAGTTTAGTCTAGTCACTTAGTTGTCTCTGACTCTTTGCAGCCCATGGACTGTAGCCTGCCAGGCTCCTTTGCCCATGGAATTCTCCAGCAAGAAGACTGGAATGGGTAGCCATTCCATTCTCCAGGGGACCTTCCCAACCCAGGGATCTAACCCAGAGCTCCTACATTGCAGGCAAATTCTGAGATGGTTGAATGGCATCACTGACTCAATGGATATGAGTTTGAACAAATTCCTGGAGATAATGAAGGACAGGAAAGCCTGGCGTCACAAAGAGTTGGACACAACTTAATGACTGAACAACAGCAACATTAGTTTAAGAGACGAGTATGCTTTCATAACTTCACTATTTGTTTCCTTTTCCTTAAATGCTATTTTCACTACTTTGTGCCTCTTCATTAACTTGCCTTTTTCATATTGATTTGTAGGAAGTCTCTGTATATTATATAATTATTTGCCAATTTCATTCAACATAAGGAATCCACTGCATTCTAAACCTGTGATTTGTTTTTGAATCAAAATATTTTTTCCTCAGCACTTACATTTCATTATAGATTAAAACCAGCTATACATAAGGATATGTATTTGAATTACATTAGTTTTGCCCCTCACAGAATCAGCTTTACTGAAATATATTTTAATATTGTGCCTCTTACAGTTTTTTTAAGGGCCATACAATATGTATATGAAATTTAATATCAAATATTATGTGAAAATATAATTTAGGTCTATTATGTAAACATATATCCAACACATAAAAACCCACATAATTCACTGGATCAATTCTTTTTTTTTACTTTTAGAAAACATCAAACATAATTTTTTATTTGTGATTATTCTGAGAGGAAAAACATCTTTCCAAATTCTGATATTGTCTCCTTAAAGTTTCAAATGTTGATTTCCATTTGGAAAACTTTAATCCATCTGGAACTTAAATTTCATTCAGTTTTTTCTGCATGTTCTCAGGAACTCTGCTCTCAAGAACCCTGCACATATCCCTTCCCTTGTCTAAGTCCTCAGTCTTCTACAAGAGGATTTAGTTCCCATTTCCTTGTGAGACCTCCCTTAACTATCCCAGACCTCACTGACCTTCTCTTCCCTCAACTCCCAAGACACCAGTCACTGGGTCTGGACTTCATTATTTCTTAATTAGAGATGGTAAACACATAGACCAGTAGTACCAGGAAAGTAACCCAAATGGGTAAAGTGGAACCAAACTAAGTCAATAGAAAGTATGGAGACCAGAGCAGTTCCTAACAATTTTAGTCACATGGCAACACAAACCCAGATGTGCTAATCATTTGAAAGTACATAAATAAAAATATCATTAGGAATATGTATTTCTATTCTAAAAATCTTTATTTTTACATGTTGTAAAGTTACTCCATTTAATTTAAAGCAATTCACTTAAAGTAAAATCAATAAAATTTATCTATATTCTGAATTAATCTCTTTAGCCTCAACCTATCATCTTTGATTTGTCTAGTCGTTCTATAATTTCTAATCACTACTTGTCTCTTAAATAAAAACTGAAGCTATTCAAGTAGAGAGATTCTCATTTGTATCTACCACAGATTCAGTCTCAGAGAAAAGCGCACAACAATGGCTCAATAAATCCATACTTACAGGCTGGTTGGCAGAAGTTCTTATAACCAAGCCTTTGAGCACACAGCTATCCCCTAGAGTCCCACATAAAGGAGAGATTTAAAAGACAATTCCAAATATCCATGTGACCAAACAGAGTTGCACATATTTTGGTATACACTCAACTATTGTTTTCTTGAGCTTTCCTGGTGGTTCAGATGGTAAAGAATCTGCCTGCAATGCAGGAGACCCAGGTTTGCTTCCTGGGTTGGGAAGACCCTCTACAGAAGAGAATGGCTACCCACTCCAGTATTCTTGCCTGGATAATTCCATAAATAGAGGAAACTTGTGGGGTACTGTCCTTTAGGTCCAAAGAGTTGGACATGACTGAGTAACTAAGCATGCTATTGTCTTCTAGGGGTTGAACACTTGATTTTAAGTCACTAAAGCATGCATATTGATGTTTTATGTCTAGAGCTATGTTTAGTATCTAAGTTATCTCTCTGCTATTATACCTAATCAAGCTCTATACAGCTCACTGTAATGGTGAAACTGACTCTGAACTAGGAATTGGGGTTTTCCTGGGATATCGTTGAATAGGGTACTTCATCTCTCTGAATGACTTTTTTTTTCATCTGTAAGTTAAGAATAATCATAATGTTAGTTTCAATCTCAAAGTATAATATGAGATAATAAATCTACCCATCTAATTGAGTTGCTCAGAAGATTAGGTAAGATTAAAAATCAAACCTATAAAGCTACCTATAAATATAGGTACAATAAAATGAGCTTGAAGGAATGAAAGCAATTGGGTAATATATGATGTCACTCAAAGAAATTATTAATTATCATTTTGGGCGTTTCTTAGTCTGCTATTCCTATGTCCCTTCGCACTCAATGCTATGTGGGACAATTTAATACAATTTCATTTTTCATTGATAGGTTGTGTTTTCCTCCTTTGAGGCTACAGTTGCCACCCTAGCTTCTATGGCACCCATCTCAGTGAGGGATCCATGAGCTTGCACTGAGTTGAGCCAAATCATATCCAGAGAGAGGCAGCAGATAATCCCATGATATTCCATGACCCTGTTCAGAGCCAACAGGAAATATCTTCCAAGGTCAGTTTGACTGTCTTTCTCTATTTATGTGAATTTATGGCTTCCTGACTGGTTTCTCTATATCTCTATATAGATGATTCTATGTGTGAATCCTTGGATATTTGTATTATGGGCAACTCCATGTGCTTACAGCTGTGTTTACACAAGTCTTTGTATGTGTATCTGTGCTTATATGTTTGTCTTTGTATTGTGTATATCTGCATTCCTATATCTATCTGTGTATACCTTTATGTCTGTGTGTGTACACCTATGTTGTGAGTGTGTATGTGTATCTTGCACCTGTGTTGTGAATACGTATGTCTATTCTCTGTGCCTGTGCCAGTGGGAATCCTGGAATATGACTGTGCATCTCATGGTATTTCTGGGGCTATACATGCATGTCTACAAGTAAGTCTGTCTGTCAGTGAAACTATTTTTGAAACTCTGCATATGCCTGACTTTTTGTGTGCTTAACAAAGGAAAGGACTGAGAAATTTATACTCAGTCCAGCAGTGCTCCTAAATTATTGTGTTGCTATCAAACAAATCCTTAGGAAAGCAATTTTTTTAGGACTTGAATGCAAAGCAGATAATGTGTAAACTTTTAAAACCATTCTGATGATAAAACCCTATTTCTACCACTTTTTTATTAATCATTCTTTTCATGATGCCCAGACAAAAATTTTTAACCTGCCCTTATTAAAATCAATAGATTTCAAACCAGGTTTCAAAACCACCCTACCTGTGAAAAGGCTGGATTTCTTCATGGAACCTAAGTTGTTTCAACTATGTGAGTCTTTATCTGTATCATGGTTGGGTAGGAAAGAGTAACGTGTAGAAAAGAAGAGATGCCCTTCTTTCTGCTGGAGTGGGGAGGTACTCCACCACACCGGAGCCTATGAGACAACAACCCTGGAGGACTAACCTACAAAAGTAACTGAAGAGAAACTCACTTCCCAGCTCACCTTCTCTTCAACCAGCGTTTGTTAGCTCTTATATATACAGCTCTGTATCATGAAAATGACAAAGTGTTTTCTTAATTTACATATAAACTCTCATATCCACTACAGGCCATTGGCAAACAAAAAGAGAATTTATTAGTATAATAAAACAAGTAGTACATAAAAATTTAAATGCATGTTTTGGAGCATTCTTTACATAGTAATGAAAAGAGGAAGGGCAGTAAATAGAACAGAATTGATAGCCTTAAAGAATGGGGATTTAAGGATAGGAGACAGATAAGATTAAAAA
>SJYC01102726.1:0-55844 GCA_006408675.1 Madoqua kirkii | reverse complement strand
TTTTAAAGTGAGGGGTGGAGGGAAACCCGGCAGAGGTTTAACTCTAGGAGGCAGGGACCCTTTCAACCTAAAAAATACCTTTGCACAAATCAAAATCTGCTTTCTTCTAGGATTCAGCCCTGTTTACATTTTCAGGTTATATCCTTTTGTTTTAGTGAACATCCCAGAATCCCTGTGAGAGGGACAGTCTGTCTAATGTCCACTTGTCCACATATCCCTTCTATCATCTCTGAATCTCACATGGTACTGAACATTTGATTTCTGCCACCCATAAACATGAAATCACACAGACAAATTTGCTTTAATTAGGCAAAAGGAAACTGGATTTATAAAAATTCCTCAGTTTTACTATTGCATTAAGCTGTGAGGATCACAGTAAATGCTGAATAAGTATTCATACCATAAAGGAATATATTACTGTTTTTAACAACTTGTCAAACTGAAAGAGTAACTCATAGAGCTCTCTTGACTGACGTCAACACAAAGAATCAAAGGGAAGCTTTGCAGCATAAGCACAGTTAGCACCACAAGATGTTTTGAAAACAAAATATTCATGAAAAAGCATAAAAAAACATGCTATTTCTATGGATTCTCTACATTTATATCAACTACCTCATGTGACAGGTATATTAGCTATCCCAGTTTCACTGAGAAATATCAATAACCTCAGATGTGAGTTTGAGTGAACTCCAGGAGATGGTGATGGACAGAGAGGCCTGGCGTGCTGCGATTCATGGGGTCACAAAGAGTCAAACATGACTGAGCGACTGAACTGAACTAAATTTCATTGAGAAAACCTAAGCCCAAGAGGTCAGATAACACATCCAACATCAGATGATATATAAATGAAAAACCTGAATTCCAGCTTAGATCATAGGATTCCAGTACCCATGTGCTTAACCAATATAGTACCCATTCTCCATACACCAAGGACAAGATGATAGAGCAGCTGAGTAAGTAGTACAGATGGGGGTTACTTCAAATTCTCCCTTATCTTGCATCTCCCTTTTATCTCATACCCTAAGCTACTTAGGAATACACAAGCTGCTCACAAACTCCAAAAACTGAAGTATGCCTTGTTTGAGGATTTTTAAGACAAGACAGACAGACACATCATAGAATGCTGACCTGAAAAAGATTGAAAAACTTCCAGACCAGATCTCTCATATAATCCCGAGCTAGTTTTCAGTGATAGAAGGTGATTTGGCCACAGAGTCATCAGCAATGGAGCCAGGACAAGTGCTCAGGAATAATTACCTTATTTGTTATTCTTTTTAGTATAGCAAGCTGCTCTCTATTTTCTAAAATGTCTTGACAAAGCCTATTTGGCAACATAAAAATAAGAGACTTATTGCCTTTGTGTACCTTTTGCTGAATAAACTCTGCTTCTAGATCTACAATAGATTTATCAATAAAAGGATCAAAATAATTTTCTTCTCCTTGGGAAAAAAGGACTCCTCTTCCCTTTTTTTCTCACTTCATAATTTATAACCTGCAAATGTTTATTGGTATTATTATGCAAATCCAGTCACTAAAAAGAAATTGTGTTTTGTCTACAGCGCTGCTTTGACTTTCAACTTAGTGATGGGTTTATGTGGTGGAGGAGTTAATAAATGGCAGAGGCCCTTATCCTATGGTGAAGTTGAATCTCTGCTAAGAATTAGGAAGAAAATGAAACAAGCCAAAAATAAATAAGCTTCTCAAAACAACAATTCAAAGTTTTAGAAGTTTGAACAATATTGGATTACTTAAATAATGTTGTCACTAAAAGCATCATAAACTGCTAAAGCAATTCCACTAGCACATGTATTCAACAGCTTTTTATCTGACTCATGGCCTTGTTTATTTCTTGTACTCTTCACACTCACCGCCACCACCGCATGCATTTCCACATGTGGCTATTGGCAATAAGAAAGAACAAGCTATGACTTAGTATTGGAAAACTAGCTTTGAGAAGCAACAGTGTAGGATTTGCAGAGATGAAGGAAAGCAAATGCCACATTTTGAAGGTGGTCATCAATGGGTTCCCAAAGAGTTTGACTTGACTAAACAACAACAAGGATCAAGACGATGTGATCTCTGGTTGACCAAAGGGTTGCTGCTGCTGCTGCAGCTAAGTCAGTTCAGTTATGTCCGACTCTGTGAGACCCCATAGACAGCAGCCCACCAGGCTCCCCTATCCCTGATATTCTCCAGGCAAGAACACTGGAGTAGGTTGTCATTTCCTTCTCTAATGCTTGAAAGTGAAAAGTGAAAATGAAGTTGCTCAGCCATGTCTGACTCTTCACAACCCCATGGACTGCAGCCTACCAGGCTCCTCCGTCCATGAGATTTTCTAGGCAAGAGTACTGGAGTGGGTTGGCATTGTCTTCTCCAACCAAAGGGCTAGACCTGGGCAATTAAAGGCTCTTCACTCCCTCCTCTGTCCTAGGAATATACGTTCTGCCCATTATTCCCACAGAGGGAGCCCTTTTCCAGAATACAGACTTGAGAGAGCAATGTGATGTTAAAGTTATCTGGACGATATGTGTGACTGAACCCAGTTAAGGCTGCTATATGAAGATTCTGGTGGGTAGGAACAGAGATTTAGTCTTGTGGCCCCCCAGGACTACCCTCATATGTAAGTTTCCCTTATAAGATTTCAGCATTGTCTTCTCCAACCAAAGGGCTAGACCTGGGCAATTAAAGGCTCTTCACTCCCTCCTCTGTCCTAGGAATATACGTTCTGCCCATTATTCCCACAGAGGGAGCCCTTTTCCAGAATACAGACTTGAGAGAGCAATGTGATGTTAAAGTTATCTGGACGATATGTGTGACTGAACCCAGTTAAGGCTGCTATATGAAGATTCTGGTGGGTAGGAACAGAGATTTAGTCTTGTGGCCCCCCAGGACTACCCTCATATGTAAGTTTCCCTTATAAGATTTCCTTATAAGATTTACTACCTACTAGTCTGGAGTGGTCTATTTCTTTGGTCTCTCATTGCTCACTATGTATGAAGGTGTTTCAGATTTCAGGTGGGAGATTTCAGGGTTTGCAAAACAATACCTTGGCACTATTTAAAGAGTTCTAAAACGAAAGTAACTACTAACAATGACAGAAAAATTCAAACAGACAATATTTGTATACTTTAAGTACTTACTGTAGAACTGGATATTCTAAATAAATGAATAAAAATTTCAATGTTTGCTATTATTTATCTAGCATGTGAGATGAGTGCAATTGTGTGGTAGTTTGAGCATTCTTTGGCATTCATTGCCTTTCTTTGGAATTGGAATGAAAACTGACCTTTTCCAGTCCTGTGGCCCTCAGAACCTAGATTTTCACTTGAATTTTTATTTTTTTCCCCAAGGTCAGTGCTACTGACCAGATGGGCGTTAGGCATCTGTATTTTTAAAAGACCTCTCAGTGTTTATGACAAGTAGCCAGAATCAGGATTCTCATGCTCTTGAGACTTATCAAGTAACTGCCCTTCAACCATTGCCGATGCCAGAATAAAACTAAACTTTATATTCTGATAGCTTAAAAAAAAACCCTGGGTACTGGATTACTTAGGATTCTTTGGTTAATAAGCAGAAGCTCTAAGCCTAATTGGCAAAGGAAGGAAATAGTAGACTCATGTAACTGGCAAACCTGGAACAGCTTCAGGTCAAGCTTGATCCAGGATTCAAAAGGATCACCAGATCTATTACTTGATCTGATTTCCTGGTTCCCCAGGATGGCTACTTGCTGGCTTTAGATACCCCAACTTGTGGCGGCAACAACTCTTGCTGCATAATAAATTATTCCTTAACTGATGGACTAAAACAGTTACTTTGTTATAACTTGCAGTTTCGTGGATTATGTGTTTGGGCATGGCTCAACTAGGCAAGTCCTTTGCTTCATGTGGCAACAACTGGTGCAGCTGGGTGGTAGTCAGATGGTGCCTGGTCTAGTCTGGAGGGTCGAAAAGAGCTGCACTCACATACCCAGTCGAGAAGGCAATGGCACCCCACTCCAGTACTCTTGCCTGGAAACTCCCATGGACGGAGGGGCCTGGTGGGCTGCAGTCCATAGGGTCGCTAAGAGCCGGACACGACTGAGTGGCTTCACTTTCACTTTTCACTTTCATGCATTGGAGAAAGAAATGGCAACCCACTCCAGTATTTTTGCCTGGAGAATCCCAGGGGCGGGAGAGCCTGGAGGTCTGCTATCTATGGGGTTGCACAGGGTGGGACACGACTGAAGCGACTTAGCAGCAGCAGCAGCAGCAGCACATACCCAGCCCCTTGGCCAGGGTGTCCTGCAGGCTGTTCAGCTGGACCCTCCATCTCCTGAGAGAGGTCCCTGCAGCAGGGCAGTCTGGTCTCTTACCGTGTGGCTCAGTGGATCAACACAGAAGCTGCTGGTCTTCTTAAAAGCCTGACCTGGAACTCATACACACCCCTTCCATCATTCTCCTTGCTCAGAGCAATCACAGATCAACCCACATTGAAGAGGAGGGCAAACAGACCCCACTCTTCAAAGGGAGGAGTAAGCACTCAGTGGCAGAGCCAGAGTTCGTGATCCGTAAAGCACCGTCCCAACAAGCCCGGTGGCAGAGCCGGAGTTCACGTCCCAGATCTGCAGCAAGAGCTCTGAGGGGCACCCTGGTTAAAGTGGCCAGGGGTGCACCTGCCCCCGGGCCCCCTCTGTGACCAGGAGCTTGGGGATTGTGATTGGAGCCGGGAGAGGAGACACCCCCAGGCCACACTGCGCCTCGGAAACTCTGCAGGCAGGAGGTAGCACTGGGCGAGTCCTGGGGAGGCAGGCTAGCCTGGGGCAACCTAACAGCAGATGGGAATGAGGCCGTGGATGTGGGAGCCTTCTTTAATGGGGAACACATGTACACCATGGTGGATTCAAGTCAGTGTATGGCAAAACCAATACAATATTGTAAAGTAAAATAAATAAACAGGGAAAAAAAAAGTGACCCCAGGAAACAGGAGTCAGCAAGTCAGGAGAGTGGGGCAGAGAGAGAGGAAAAACCAGTGGAAGGGTGTCATGAGGAAAGGGCTTGGTTGTTCCTCCTCTGTGACGCCTGCAGGAAGTGGACATTCCAGAAGCATCCACGGCAGGGCGGAGGCTGGAAACTTCTCCCATGAGAGCTCCTCTCTTCCTGGTTGACGTGGGCCCAGGGGTGTCAGCTCTCTTTGGGCACCTTGTAGGCTGTGAGGGCAGAGAGCTTCCAAGCTTCAGAGAAGGCCCCCGGGCAGGAAAGCGGAGAGGACTGAGCTAGCTGTCATGCTGTGCAAGATGAGACAGCCTGTGTGGCAAGGTGCTCCAGGGCTGAAACCCGGGCACAGCCAGGGATGCCACACCGGGCACCACAGTGTCTGCAGCAGGAGCCAATCCAATGCCCTCCTTGTCTGCCCCAGGGAGGGGGCCAGAGTGCCAGCGTCTGGCCCAGGGGCTCCCGGGAGCATCCCTGCAGCTGATGAAGGTCACCAGGAGCTCCCGTGGGGCAGCAGGTCAGAACGGGCCTCTCTCTCCCCAGCCGGATGCCACCACCTGGCACACACCTGCCATCGTGCAAGTGGGACTTGCTGCAGCCAGGGGGCTCGCACCCCAGAGGCACCATGGGGGTCCTAGCAGGAGGGCACAGAGGGGCTTGGGAAGCCGAGTGGGGGTGAGGAGCCTTTGGAAAGGGTACCAGGAACCCGATCTTGCTCTGGGCTGGAGGCAGTCAGGAAACGGAGCCATGTCATGCCTGGGGATCTCGTGTTTTTATGCAAGGGGAGGGGCGGCGCTGAGCAGGGCTAAAGCCGCCGCGGGTGGAGGGGGCACCACTCCTGTTCGCTCCACTGTTCTGAGGTCCGCCCAGAGTTCCCACTTTGTCCAAGTGCACGCGGGCGACGCGTGACCCTGTGCTTCATCACAGGCCCACAGCGGCCCTGTCTGATGTTGGTGTCCAAGAAGGGAGGGGCTCTGCAGACTGGTGGTGATGCCAGACCAGGTCCCGGGCGTTTCTTTCCTCAGGTCTCACGTGACACAGGCTCTGTGCCCCCGCAGGAGTGGCCGGTGCCCCCCATTAGCCCAGCTGTGTGACTGCAGACGGCAGTCAGCTCACGGAGAAGAAGAGCAGAGCACAGGCACGGATGGAGATCCTCTGCTGTCCCACGAAGAGCTCTTTCCGAGCGTGGCCGCAGACATCTCAGCGGATTCTCTCTGCGTCCTCAGTGACTCGCGGCCCGCGTGCTCATGGTTGAACCCAGCAGTGATGCCAACAGCGAGAGAACTGACAGGGCTCACCCACCCGCTCCTGCCCCCCATCTCAGGGTGACAGAGCATGATGGTCACTGCTCAGACGGCAGCCGGGGCCCCCAAACCCGCAAGCTAAACAGGGCCAGGCTGTCAGGAGGGAGAGCGGCAGGCGCTCCGCGTGCTGCAGGCTTCGCTGCCGGCTGCAACCGGCCACAGGAGAGCCTGAAACGGGGTTCGGCGCCCGTAGACCAGCTTGGGAAGCAGAGCTTGCGCACAGGCTGTTGACCTGGGTCAGTGGCGGCACAAGCTGGGGGAGCGCAAGGGGTCTTAATGCCGTCGGGCAAATCCAAGGTTGGAGGTGGTCGGCAGAGTCTGGGTCCGCCGGGCAGGACGCGGCATGTGCCAGAGCAGGTGCAAACTCGTGGTCCCCGAATCGGCCTCACCACTGACGCTCAAACCCTGCAGATGCCAAGCAAGACCTCCTCAGAGGTGCTGAAAGCTCATCTGCTTCTTGCCAGGCCTCTGCTTAAACCGCAGTCACGCACAGAGGCTGTGTTCTAGACAGAAGACAGAGACGACCCCACCTGGGCTGGGGTTAGGGAACTCACAAGACGTTGCAGCGTTCAGGGAGGCTCTGATGCAGACACGTCCTCCGGCCGCCCCTGCATCAGTCCCGGTCCCAGACAGCGCCGCCTGGCTCTGTTTCCCTCGGCCCCGGGCTGAGGCTCTTCTCTGCCCCAGGGTCTGCTCTGAAGGCAAAGCGGTCCACAGAGATGGGGAGCAAGCTCCGCTAACAGCGAGCGCTCCAGGGCGAGCTCTCGTCACTGAGGGGAGGACCCAGGGGAAGGGGCCAGCCTCCATCTCTCAGGGAGGAGATTCTGAACGGAGGCATCTTGTTCTCTTCCCAGAAGGGCCTGTGGAGCCAAGCAGCAGCTGGGAAGGCGCCCTTATTCTCGCCCCTCCTCCCCCATCCTCACTTCCTCACTCACACGCCCCTGCTTCTGGGGTTCACCTCCCACGTCAACACCTGCACCTAATCCTTGCCTCAGGCTCCACTCTCGGGGACGCCGAGCCAAACCACAGGGGCGCAGCCTCCCTTTACGTGGAAGGACTGGCCCAGGCTGCCAAGTGATGCCAAGTAGGCCTTAAGCTAATCCCGCCCCAGGGCTGGCCCTGCATCCTAACATAAGCAACGAGTTCTCATCCGTTTCCTTCACGGTCTCCGCCTTTCTGGCAGAACCTTTAGGTGACAGGTGACAGAAATGCAAATGACACCACCTTAGTCCCTCAGAGGCTGGGAGGTTCATAGGAAGATAGCAGAGCGTCTTGTGTAACTGAAGGAAGGACTGCTCAACCAGCCCTCCGGAATGGCGGCGGCGTGGCTGGGCCTCAGACAGCAGGCCACGACGCTGGCTGTTTCACGCCTGGAGGCAGCGGGCCCCAAGTCGCTCAGTAGTGTCCGACTCTTTGCGACCCCATGGACCATAGACCTCTAGGCTCCTCTGTCCACGGGATTTTCCAGGCAAGAATACTGGAGTGGGTTGCCATTCTCTTCTCCAGGGGATCTTCCCGACCCAGGGATCCAAGTCGGGCCTCCTGTGCTGCAGGCGAGTTTGTTACTGTCTGAGGCACCAGGGAAGTCCCAACAGCTCAGTGGCCCCAAAGAAGACAAGTGTGCATATAATATTGTAACGTGAATGAGTGTCTGTAAGTTCCAGACAGAATCTGTGTCATTGTTGCTCACTGATTGACTCAAGGGCCTAAAACGTATTTGCAATTGGTGTATGGTTGAAAAGTGCAAGTGAATGTCGCTCAGTCATGCCTGACTCTTTGTGACCCCACGGACTATAGAGTCCATGGAATTCTCTAGGCCAGAGCACTGGAGTGGGTAGCCTTTCCCTTCTCCAGGGGATCTTCCCAGCCCAGGGATCCAACCCAGGTCTCCTGTATTGAGGACGGATTCTTTACCAGCTGAGCCACCAGGGAAGCCCAAGAACTCATACAGAACATTGAATGAATGAATGAAGATAATTATTGGACGAATGAATGAGTGGAGCATTAAATAGGAGGAGAAGACGGGAAAGAGAGGAGGTGGCATAAAGGAGGAGGGTTCCTCGGGGTTAAGGAGGGGCTCACCTAGCCCCCAGCCTTGGACAGCCGCCGCTCTCTCTAGGGTGTGGGGACGGGAATGCTGCCTCAGTCCAGAAGGGGGCTGTGTCCTTCCACCCAGTCCGGCTCCTCCACCTCTCCTTACAGCCCTGTAGCCCTGCACTCAGGGCTCAGTGGCCCGTGAGCCCGAGGCGGCCCTGAGGGAGATGTCCTGGGCCAGCGTCACTGCCCTCCTCTGGGGCAAACCTCACACCTGTTTCGAGAAGGATTTGCAGTTAGTTTTATGGAGCAACATCTTATCTTGCCTGTATAGTCCTCTACAGTGGAGCCCAGTGGGGAATAGGAGGTTCTGAACACACAGTCAATACTCTCTACAATTGCTACACCTTTTACCATTATTTCAGCTCTACAGAATGTGGCTTGTCATACTGAAATGCATCTCAACAAGAGGAAATTTTGGGTGATTTAGGAACTGGGCGAGTTGGGGGAGAGGGAGGCCACGTCTTTTATTTCAGTAATACACAGGGGTGTGTGTGTGTGTGTGACAGTGTAAGACACTCTGCTACATGCAGGGGCCTTGGGGACAAAGCCTGTATGACCCACAGCACAGAAGCAGGGGCTGATAAGCGTGAATAGAGAGAGTGAGAAGAGGAGAGAAAGGCAGGGAGGAAACAGCGTCCACCGCGCGCTTGACTCGTGCACCGCGCTTAGGCTGTGTCATCTCGTTTAACCTCGCGGCCGCCCTGCGAGGTGATTTCAAGGTTCCGGGTTCGCAGGAGGGGAAACCGGCTCTCCCGAGGTCACCCTGCAACAAAGGACTCAAGGGAGGAGCGGCCCTCTCGCCGCGGCGCTGAGAGGGGAACCTGCGCCACCTGGTGGCCAGCCTGGAACAGGCGGCGGACGCCCAGGAAACGGGAACTTACAGACAAGGGCGGATGCTGAAGGGCTCGGAAGCACCGACGCTGAAGCTGAGACTCCAACAGTGCGGCCACTCGATGCGAAGAGCTGACTCACTGGGAAAGACCCTGATGCTGGGAAAGACTGAGGGCAGGAGGAGAAGGGGAAGACAGAGGATGAGATGGCTGGATGGCATCACCGACTCAACGAGTTTGAGTAAACCCTGGTAATTGCTTATGGACAGAGAGGCCTGGCGTGCTGCAGTCCATAGGGTTGCAAAGAGCTGGACACGACTGAGCGACAGCTGAACTGGCGAGAATTTGTGCAGTGCATAGGGCTTATCAACAACTTCCTGTTTATCATCCCATCTGATTTTCTCAACCCAGGGAAGTGGTTAATTCTCCTCATTTTATTGACACAGAAACAGACTGCGTTGATAAGTCTCATAAACTTGATGTGAGGAAGCTGAGGCTTGAACCTAGGTCTTTAATACCACCTGTCTCATCTTTTCACCCTCTAAGAATGTATAGCTAAGATATTCTAAGGGAAGCAAAAAGAGAAAGGTCATAGAAGAAAAAGAGGAAGTTGGGAGAGGTGTTTCATGTTTCTTTAGTATACATTCTGGCAAATTCTGGAACAAAGTCTTCCCATAGACCTTCCTGTGATGAAGAAAATGCCCTTTTCTTGGACTGCCCAATATGCCGCAAGCCACAGACGCACGTGTACATGAGTACTTGAAATATGGTAGTATGGCTGAGGAACTGACTTCTTAATTTTATTTCATCTCAGCTTCAATGTAGATTTTAAAAGCCTCATGTGGCTAGTTTCTACTGCGTTGGACAGGGCGGGTCTGGAATGCAAAGGCTGTGCTAAGTGTGTCTTGAGATGCTAAGGCCAGTAACTCAGTTCAGTTCAGTCGCTCAGTCATGTCCCACTCTTTACGACCCCATGAACCACAGCACGCCAGGCCTCCCTGTCCATCGTCAACTCCCAGAGTTTGCTCAAACTCATGTCCATCGTGTCGGTGATGCCATCCAACCATCTCATCCTCTGTCGTCCCCTTCTCCTCCCGCTTCAGTCTTTCTGAGAATCAGGGTCTTTTCCAGTGAGTCGGTTCTTTGCATTAGGTGGCCAGGACCTAGTGGGCCACATCTGCCGCAGACCTGGGCTGCAGGGCCTGCAGGTGGCATTCACATGTGGTAGCCTGCTCATTTGGAGAGAGGACATGGGGCCAGGGAGGTTTTGGTGCACCTAAGGCGATGGCAACCCACTCCAGTACTCTTGCCTGGAAAACCCCATGGATGGAGGAGCCTGGTGGGCTGCAGTCCATGGGGTCGTGAAGAGTCAGACACCACTGAACGACTTCCCTTTCACTTTTCACTTTCATGCACTGGAGAAGGAAATGGCAGCCCACTGCAGTGCTCTTGCCTGGAGAATCCCAGGGACGGGGAGCCTGGTGGGCTGCCGTCTGTGGGGTCGCAGTCCTTCTGGCAGCGGGCAGGGCCTGGCTGCCCACACCCATATCCCATGGGGCTCTGGCTCTCCCACAAGCCCTGATGACTGTCACTCAGGGTCACTTGACAGGCTGTCCCCTCCCCTGCTGTGTGTGCCCCCTTCCAGCCCAGGGCACGGCAGTCACCTCCAGGTGGCCCCTTCAGGTTGCCAGGACAACTTCATCAGAGTCTGAAAATAGTCACCTCATCAAAGTCACAGCAGAACAGAGTTGCCGCATCTCTGAATCCTTCAACCCCCACTCCAGCATTACAGCAGAGAGACTGAGGCCAGGACAGGTGACCAACACCGTCCTTGGACGCTTTGCCCAGGGCCTGCCCCACGGAGCTCATAGACGGGGAGGAACACATGTGGGAGCCAGGAGAACAGGAGCCATCTGGCTGAGATCAGGGCCCTTATGCCTCACTGTGTCTGCACGGTGCTTAATGCCTCACAATTTCTGAGGAGGAAGGGGTGTGTTCGGGAGAGAACAAAGCTTCCGATCATTTATGATAACTGCCAACACATATCTGTCACATTGGTAAAAAGCATTTCCATTATGTTCTTAAACTTTCTCTGTAATATAATTATTTTTTTAAAATCTCCCCTTGGCACAGAGATTTGGCCCAACTCATAAACAAAAGTGCTTATAGCGTCTTTATTGATTGAGTGACACTGCTTATCCAACTTGGTGGCCGAGTAACTACTAATAACCTTAACATTTTACAAGCAGAAAGCCCTTTATCATGTCTAACTTCACAGATTTTTTTCTCTAGACCTCAGCATGGTATGACGAGTGCTTTGCCAAGCCAGATGGACAAGTCATAAGTAGGCCGTGTTTTGCCAGGAATATATAAACAATATCTGGCAGGTCCTGTTCAAGGTCCAGGTTCAAGGTTTCAGACCATATCGGACGTGACATGTGAGCTTCTCACCCGATTTTAAATAGCCTGGGTAAGAAACTGTTGAGTGCCACTGAAATGTATCAGGGAATCCATTGCAATAAAGACACTCAAGATGGGTCCTCCTCAATTCCAGCAACCAGGAAATGACATGCCAGTAAGATTCCCAGGGGTATTAAATTTTACTTTTAATGACATTGTGTGACCATATATCCCGTTTGTCTCTATAATTAGAGCTCATGTATACCTACCTTCCGGAGAAGGCAATGGCACCCCACTCCAGGGCTCTTGCCTGGAAAATCCCACGGACAGAGGAGCCTGGTGGGCTGCAGTCCATGGGGTCACTAAGAGTCAGGCACGACTGAGCGACTTCACTTTTGCTTTTCACTTTCAGGCATTGGAGAAGGAAATGGCAACCCACTCCAGTATTTCTGCCTGGAGAATCCCAGGAATGGGGGAGCCTGGTGAGCTGCCGTCTATGGGGTCGCCCAGAATCGGACACGACTGAAGCGACTCAGCCTACCTACCTTCATGTGACTATACAGAGCAGACTTTGAAAATATTAACCTAAATTGGTGCTTTCGAACTGTGGTGCCGGAGAAGACTCTTGAGAGTCCCTTGGACTGCAAGGGGATCCAACCAGTCCACCCTAAAGGAAATCAGTCCTGAACATTCATTGGAAGGACTGACGCTGAAGCTGAGACTCCAATACTTTGGCCACCTGATATGAAGAACTGACTCATTTGAAAAGACCCTGATGCTAGGAAAGACTGAAGGCAGGAAGAGAAGGGGACGACAGAGGATGAGATGGTTGGATGGCATCACCGACTCAATGGACATGAGTTTGTGTAAACTCCAGGAGTTGGTGATGGACAGAGAGGCCTGGTGTGCTACAGTCCTTGGGGTTGCAAAGAGTCAGACGCAACTGAACTGATTATTTAATACTAGGGTGAAGTTGCTTTAAATTTGAATACAGGAATCACAGCCAAAGCCTTGCTCATAACACAAGTGTAACAAAAGTTAATCCTACGGGACTGCTGTCTGCTGTCTGGCCAGCAAAAGAGGCTGATGACCTAGTGTTTCAGTTAATACGGGGATGGTGAAGTCAACATCACAGTGTAATCTAAATGGCATCGTGCTAGGATCAGTTTACCCCCTTAACAACCAAACAAGTGTCCCATCCCTGCCTTGGCTTCCCCAGCCTTGAGTATGGTGACTGAGCTGGGACTACATTTCCCAGAACCCCCTTCTCTGTAGGGTCCTGGGTGAACATTGACCTCCCGGCAGTCCGGGGGTTAGGACTAAGCTCTCATGGCTGGGACCTGGGTTCAGTCCCTGGCTGGGCAACTAAGTTTCCACCGGTCATGTGGCCAAGAAAAGGGAGCAAGAAGGCAGATGGCAGACGTGTTTTTACACTCGGAAGGTTGTGGCAGGGTCCCTGCAACAGTGAATGCCCACAAACACTTCCCATCTACCAGCTTGCCTTGTTCTGGGCTAACTACTGTCACAGCTCCCTGGGGAACGGCGCCAGTCTCCCTCGAAAATCACCCACGGTGCGCAGGTTGGCGATGAGAAGACAGTTACACCTGTGTTTGTATTTTCTCTTCTTCACACCAAGCTTTTCTCTCCTCACCTACGTGTTGGGCTGACCTGTAGGTGGCTTTCATCTCAACCCCAGGCGCAAGATGACAGGCTTGATGCCTCCTCACTCCTGCAGTCACGTGAAGCCTGCCTGATCCCCTAACAAACCCCCCATTCTCTACCACCCGTGGCTCTTCCGCTTCTCCGGATCAAACCCTGACACGTCATGGCTGGGTTCCTTGTGGTCCTGGCCTTGGATTCAGGCACGTTTCTCAAACCATGGTCCTGGGTCATTTCTGATGCCGCAAGAAATACGCCCGATTAAGCGCTGTTCACTGAGCCCTTACTATGCGCAGACACCGTGCTCCCTGCTGTGTATCGTCTCACTTAATCTCCTTACACGGTTCAGAGCCCCTTCGACGCTGCTTGACCCTCATCATCACCGTTTGGTGGCTCAGAGTCCTGCTGGGTCCAGTAAGAGTCCAGGCTTTGGCATTTGGGATTGTAGACTGGGACCCATTGCTCTCTGGGGTGACCCTGGGTGCCCTGTCCCACTTTCATAGAAACAGCCTGGAACACAGGAGCTGCCTATTAAGAGTGTGTTTCCCCTCTTCCACACCCTCAGTCTTGGCATTAATCACTGCCCAAACGGACAGACTTTGGCCCTATCCAAGAACAAAGAATGAAGTCTGGCCTCAAATCTCTGCCTGGGGACTGGGTCCTGCTTGCCTGTCGCAGTCTCAAGTGTTGACCCTCTGAAGCAGTGTCTGGGCTCAGGGCCGCTTACTAGGATACCCCACCCCTTACTAGACACTTACTCTATTTGGGAGTCACTTTTTCTGGAACCCCTTCCCCATCAGATATCCTTCATTTGCCAGACCGAGGTGGCTGCCTCCCTGGATGTATCCCTCCTGCATTTTAAGCACGTTGTGAGCTAGGGGACAGTATTTTTAACTGTGATTTCATGTGTCCTTTGTTTCAAGCCCTTAAAGAGGAATAATTTGAAAAATTGTTTCCCAGGCAAATATACAATCATGAACAATTTGCTCTGGAGGAAGAAGGGGATGGCAGGCACCCTCAAACGGATTAAAGGAATCCTAATTACTTACACCTGCAGAAGCTGCCGCTACTCAAAGGTGAGCAGTTAGCTGCCCCAGTGTGTGCTGGGAAAATGCGATTGTTTAAGCCTGGGGCACAGCTCAGAGCCCACCCAGACGAGGCTCTCCCACTGGGGTCACAGCCCAGCGTGGGCTCTGCAGGCATTTGTTAAGGCGCATCGGTGCCTGGACAGAAAAGCAGGTGCCCGAGCGAGCCCACACGCCTGCTCCACATGCAAACAAATTGTGACCGTGGAAAAAAACAGAATCCTTCTTACTCTGTGATTGTGAACTCTCTTTTCCAGCTGAGTCTGGTGGTTCACAGTGTGGCTGGCATGTTAGAATCACCAGGGAGACTCTACAAACCCTGATGTTCAAATTGCACCTAGACCAAGTAAATCAGCCTCTCCTGAGCAGCAGTTTTATCTTAAGTGGAGGAAAATTGCTTTATAATGTTGTGTTGGTTTCTGCTGTACACCAGAGAATCAGTCATAGTTATATATATTCATATCCCCTCCCCACACCCCACCCCTCTGGGTCATCACAGAGCAACAGGCTGGGCTCCCTGTGTTATATACTAACATTCCACAGCTACCGTGAAATGGAGTATTTCCTGCCGTATCAGTAAACAAGGATGTCACATCATTGCGATTTCAGGGCTCCAAACATAAATTTCTGAGTCCAATGGGCACCCAAAAGGGAGAACAATGCCTGCGATCCAGCCACTGTCGGCTGCCACCACTCCCTGCGGTGAGCGGGGACCTAGGATGGGAAAAGGCAAGAAGCAGGATGCTGGCCCTAGACAGCTGAGACGCGTGTGAGAGGAGGGACGTCAGCGAGATCCCCGACTCACGGAGATCACCGCTCGCATCTTCCCATACCTAGACGAGCGCTAAATCCCTTAGTTTCAGGCATCTGGTTTTCCTTAATTATCAATAATCTCTAATGTCCAGAATACCTGCCCCCTTTGCTCCCAAACTTAGATATACACTGAGTCCTCCGTCTGCCTCCTCAGTTCTCTCCGTGTAACTTGCGATGCTTGTTACACGCGCAACACGTCACGGAGATCACGGACATGTCAGCGTTCGTGCAACACATCACGGAGATCACAGACACGTCAGTGTTCGCGCAACACGTCACGGAGATCACAGACACGTCAGCGTTCGCGCAACACGTCACGGAGATCACGGACATGTCAGCGTTCATGCAACACGTCACGGAGATCACGGACACGTCAGCATTCTCGCAACACATCATGGAGATCATGGACACATCAGCGTTCATGCAACACGTCACAGAGATCATGGACACGTCAGCGTTCGCGCAACACGTCTCCCAGGCTTGAAGTCCTAAGAATGACCACCAAATAAAACCTAACCCTCAACTTCTAGGCTGTAACTCCTTTTTAAGTCGACACTATCTATCTTACACACCATAGTGGATATATGCTAACACTACTTTCTCAGTTCATCCTACCCTCTCCTCCCCGCCCCAGTTTGTCCACAGCAGGGCTGAGTAATACTTCACTGTAAATATGTACCACATCTTTATCTGTCCATCTGCCAATGGACATCTAGGCTGCTTCCATGTCCTGGCTATTATAAATAGTGTTGCAGTGAGCACTGGGGTGCATGTGTCTTTTAGAATTGTGGTTTTCTCCGGGTATATGCCCAGTAGTGGGATTGCTGGGTCATGTGGTAGATTTATTCCTAGTGTTTTTTTAAGTTTATAATTCTTTTTTTAAATTCATTATTATTATTTTTTTACTTTACAATAGTGTATATTGGTTTTGCCATACATCAACATGAATCTGCCATGGGTGTACATAAATTCCCACTCCTGAACCCCCCTCCCACCTCCCTCCCATCCCTCTGGGTTATCCCAGTGCACCAGCCCCAAGCATCCTGTATCCTGCATCAAATCTAGACTGGCAATTCGTTTCTTATATGATATTATATATGTTTCAATGCCATTCTCCCAAATCATCCCACCCTCTCCCTCTCCCACAGTCAAAAAGTCTGTTCTGTACATCTGTGTCTCTTTTGCTGTCTCGCATACAGAATTTTCATCCTTCTAAATTCCATATATATGTGTCAGTATACTGTATTGGTGTTTTTCTTTCTGGCTTACTTCACTCTGTATAAGTTTCATCCACCTCATTAGAACTGATTCAAATGTATTTTTTGATGGCCAAGTAATACTCCATTGTGTATATATACCACAGCTTTCTTATCCATTCATCTGCTGATGGACATCTAGGTTGCTTCCATGTCCTGGCGATTATAAACAGTGCTGCGATGAACACTGGGGTACACGTGTCTCTTTCAATTCTAGCTTCCTTGGTGTGTATCCTAGTTTTTAAAGGAATCTCCACACTGTTCTCCATAATGGCTCCATCGGTTTACATTCCTACCAACAAAGCAAGAGGGTTCGCGTTTCCCCACATCCTCTCCAGCATTTATTGTTTATAGATATTCTTTGATGATGGCCATTCTAAATGGTGTGAAGAGAGGCCTTATTGTAGTTCTGATTTGCATTTCTCTAATAATGAGAGTCCCTTGGACGGCAAGGAGATCCAACCAGTCCATTCTAAAGGAGATCAGTCCTGGGTGTTCATTGGAAGGACTGATGCTAAAGCTGAAACTCCAATACTTTGGCCACCTCATGCAAGGAGCTGACTCATTGGAAAAGACTCTGATGCTGGGAGGGATTGGGGGCAGGAGGAGAAGGGGACGACAGAGGATGAGATGCCTGGATGACATTACCGACTCAATGGACATGAGTTTGAGTAAATTCCAGTAGTTGGTGATGAACAGGGAGGCCTGGCGTGCTGCAATTCATGGAGTCACAAAGAGTAGGACATGACTGAGGGACTGAACTGAATAATTAGAGATCTTGAGCACTGTTTCATGTGTTTATTAGCCATCTGTATGTCTTCTTTGGAGAAATGTCTGTTTAGGTCTTCTGCCCATTTTTTGATTGGGTTTTCTGATATTGAGCTGTATGAACTGCTTATATATTTTGAAGATTAATCCCTTGTCAGTTGTTGCATTTGCAGTTATTTTCTTCCATTCTGAGAGCTGTCTTTTCACCTTGTTTACAGTTTTCTGTGCAGAAGTGTTTTATTAGGTCCCATTTTGTTTTTATTCCTATTAATCTAGGAGGTGGGTCAGAATCATGCTGTGATTTATGTCAGAGTATACTGCCTATGTTTTCCTCTAAGAACTTTATAGTTTCTGGCCTTGAATTTAAGCCTTTAATCCACTTTGAGCTTAGTTCTAAGTATGGTTTTAGGAGTGTTCTAATTTCATTCTCTGACACATAGCTGTCCAGTTTGCCCAGCACCACTTATTGAAGAGGCTGTCTTCAAAGACTCAAGTTGTCTAAATGACTATACTACCCAAAGCAATCACAATTCCTATCAAATTACCGATGGCATTTTTAACAGAACTAGAACCAAAAAATTCACAAAATGTATGGAAACAGTTCAGTTCAGTTGCTCTGTCATCTCCAATTGTTTGCCATCCCATGGACTACAGCATGCCAGGCTTCTCTGTCCATCACCAACTTCCGGAGCTTGCTCAAACTCATGTCCATCGAGTTGGTGATGCTATCCAACCATCTCATCCTCTGTCATCTCCTTCTCCTCCTGCCTTCACTCTTTCCCAGCATCAGGGTCTTTTCCAATGAGTCAGTTCTTCACGTCAGGTAGCCAAAGTATTGGAGCTTCAGCTTCAGCATCAGTCCTTCCAATCAATGGTCAAGGTTAATTTCCTTTAGGATTGACTGGTTGGATCTCCTTGCAGTCCAAGGGACTCTCAAGAGTCTTCTCCAACAGCATAGGTCAAAAGCATCATCCTTTGGTGCTCAGCCTTCAACTCTCACATCCATACACGACTACTGGAAAAACCATAGCCTTGACTAGATGGGCCTTTGTCAGTAAAGTAATGTCTCTGCTTTTTAACATGCTGTCTAGGTCTGTCATAGCTTTTCTTCTAAAGAGCAAGTGTCTCATAATTTCACGGCTGCAGTCACCATCTGCAGTGATTTTGGAGCCCCCCAAAGTAAAGTCGGACACCGTTTCCACTGTTTCCCCATCTATTTCCCATGAAGTGATGGGACCGGATGCCATGATCTTCGTTTTCTGAATGTTGAGCTTTAAGCCAGCTTTTTCACTCTCCTCTTTCACTTTCATCAAGAGGCTCTTTAGGTCCTCTTTGCTTTCTGCCATAAGGGTGGTATCATCTGCATATCTGAGGTTATTGATATTTCTCCTGGCAATCTTGATTTCAGCTTGTGCTTCATCCAGCCCAGCATTTCACATGATGTACACTGCATATAAGTTAAATAAGTAGGGTGACAATATACAGTCTTGAGGTACTCTTTTCCCAACTTGGAACCAGTCTGTTGTTCCATGTCCAGTTCTAACTGTTGCTTCTTGACCTGCATACAGATTTCTTAGGGAAACACTAAAGACCCCCAATAGCCAGAGCAATCTTAAGAAAAACGGAGCTGGAGAATCAACCTCCCTGACCTCAGACTACACTGCAAAGCTATAGTTATCAAAACAGTATGGTACAGGCACAGAAACTGAAACATAGACCAATGGAGCAGCCGTTTCAAAAGCTCCTCAGGTGATCCCAGTGAGCTGCTGGGTTTGAACCCCAGTGCTCAACCAGTGGTTCTCAAGCTTCAGCTGCATCAGAACCACACTGAGGGCTTGTCAAAACCCACGCCAGAGATCAGTAAATGTGGAGGGTGTTCAATATTTTGCATGTTTCATATAATGTTGTCAGTGCTCAAAACAATGAATTCCTTTTGCATCAGAATAGGTAACCTTTTTGTTTTTGCACATACAATGGGCAGTATTGAATGTTTTCATCATTAGCTAATGCAGTAATTTTTATGAGACTGTTTCTTTCTTATCCTTCAGGTCTCAGAAAAGGTGCCAGACTGAGATGCCTTCAGTCTGCCCTTTAGAAAGGCACTTGTATCACATCACTTGGGCCCTAAACACAGCCTGTTCCCTTATTTCCTCTCTTCTTGTTGCAGGTAAGCTCCATGATGACAGAAACCCACCTGCCTTCTTCATAGTGGCAAGCATCCCCCAGACCTTTGCTGAGTGCAGGTCTGCTGCCCCCACAGAGCAACCCTGGGGAAAAGGCAGCACTGTGGCCTGTACTTCACAGACCAGGACATAGCAATACACAAAGACTAAGAAACCTGTCCAGAATCGCAGCGGAGAAACTGAGATTCAAGCTGTGCCTGACCAGAGCTGGGCTCTTAACCACTATAAGAACTACCATGTCTTAAGCAGCAACCTTCCTTCCTAGCAAGAAACTGAATCACTCACCTAAGAATGTCAACTATATCTGCCTTACTGCCACTTAATCCAAAGCTTATTTTTCCCCAGATAACTATTAAAAATCTGGAACCAATACTCCTGTGGCCAACCTGTAGTAATCGTGGCAATTTCTTTCCTATTTAAAAACTGTACTGTCCACAGCAGAAAGCTACTTCCAAAGTCCCAAAGCAGGTTAAAGGTTTTCCATCTCATATATAATCACATTACAATATTTAAATACATAATGCTGGTATTTAGGGGAGGAAAAATCACATGAAAACAAATGGTTGGTTGTGAATAATCTGACTTTATTCAGCATGCTAATACAGTTTAAACTGGTAATAAATTAGTATGTACAGTTATCAAAAATATTGGGGGCTTTCCAAGAAAAGGGTTTCTGAATGTGCACAGTGAAGTATCTGCAGAAGCCTCTGATGTGGAGTTATTGAAGAACGAAGTGTCTTTCTCTGTAAATCATCTTTAGTGTTTAGCTTAGAAAGGTTTTGATTACCATTCCAGCTCCTGCAAACTATGAAGCCTGAAATTACAGTACTGAATTTAGAAATCCCAATTCAGTCTCCTGATTTTAACAGATGAGGAACCCACTGGTCTTGCCGAAGATTACAAAGCTAGCAGGTCATGGAGCTGGATTACAAATTAGTCCTCAGAGGGGCTCTGAAATGTCTGTGAAGCCAAGCAAGGAACACCACAGAACCCTAGTCATATCTGCAAGACCCTGGTTTTACCTTCTGCTTAACGTAGGGTTAAATCCTGATGTGTTCCTTGCGGCTAACAGATGTGGTGACTCAGTTGCTTTGGGGGATGAAATCACGCCCGTGATCACGTTCCTGAGCAACACCGGTCACCAGTGCCTTCGGCTTCCTGGGACGTCTGGACTTGGGCACCTTTTCTTCCTGCTCTTATGCTCACAGCAGAGGTGACATTAAAGATGTCTGTTCTTATTTGAAATTCATCATCGGTTATCGGTATCTACAAAACCACCAGGTCTGAGTGTGGGACAGTCTTTTTCTCTTTGCAATTCATCCTCACCAGTTAGCACACACCTTGCTCTGTTCACTTGAGCCACCACTGGTTTCAAAGCAACTGTGGATGACTTCTGGGGTGTTACTGTCTTCGACAGTGATTTCTCAACACACCAAGAACACGCCGTACACTTCTCATAACATACCAAGCAGTTTGGGCATACAATATTTGGTGATTTACTTCTCAGTCTAATGGCTTCACATAGCTATGCTATTGGCAGGAGAAAAAAGGCCACTGGCCTGTTTTAGTTTAAACCGCCAATGAGTTACAAAACATTTGTCAGTTAGTAATAAAATGCTCACATTCTGGAAAGCTATTTTTCTCATTAATTGCAGGAGACAATTCCACAACCCACCAGACACCAGTTAATTTTACGTACACACAACAAAGGTGTGTACATAGAGGTAAATTTGGAATTCCCATGCAAGTGATTCTATTTCTTGCTACTCTCACAGCTGTGGCAAAGGAAGACCAATGGCCTATCTTTGTATTGTTTTCTCCAGGGCAACACTTCTCTGCAAGAGTGAATGTATGTGTGGCTGCAGCTCATAAAGGCTTACTATACATGCCCTTGGGCTTTCCTGGTGGCTCAGTTAGTAAAGAATCTGCCTGCGATGCGGGAGACCTGGGCTCAGTCCCTAGGTTGGGAAGATCCCCTGGAGAAGGGAATGGCAACCCACTCTGGTATTCTTGCCTGGAGAATCCCCATGGGCAGAGGAGCCTGGCAGGCTGCAGTCCACGGGGTCAGAAAGAGTCGGACATGACTGAGCAACTAAGCGCAGCACATCTATGCCCTCAGGGGCATATTTAATTAGAACAGGCATCTCATTTTTACGGTCATCCTTAGTAAATACAAGGGCTGCTATCAAAGCTTTACCTTTTAGGACTAGTGACTTGATTTGGCGGTAGTGCTGAAAGCACGGCCACCAGCCACGAAGACTTGACGTTAACCCCTGTCTAGAGTGAAATTTCATTAGCCTTATCAAAAAACAGACACACACACAAGAGCCCAGATACAGAAGTATCAGCTGCACCGACCTCACAAAGCCACTCAGGCGTTCAATTAAGTGACTAAGCAGGCACAGCTTTCTCGTTCTGCTTCCAGTCTCACTTCATTTTGCTGTTGTTTTTATCACGTCCTGATTTTCAACGAAAACACAGAATATTGATAAGGAAGGTCCATATCCTTTGACTGTTTTGTTTTTTGACTTCTCTTAACTCACTAACTTTGTGAGCTCAGTATATGTTTTCTTTGTACGACCACCAGGACCCAGTATATGAAGCATAATGAAATGGCATGTTTAACGGAACACAGATCCCTGATGAAGGTCAGCGTGGTGAGGGAGTAGAAGGCGCAGCCCCAACGGACGAGAGGCAACTGACTTCCTTCAGTTTACAACAGCAAAGCTGACGTCAAATTGCATAGAAAGGGCTAATTTTAAAATCTTCATAAGCGATTAAAATAAAAATCTTTTTAAGTTAAAGAAACCTAATGCTTTGAGGTAGATTATGCTGTTGTCAGATAATGAAGTAATAGTGTAAAGATATAAAAATAAAACTAAGGGAAAAAAGCACTGATTTGAAATTATCTTCTTTTATGTTTGGATGGAAACACTTCCAATTCAAGGTTTTAAGCACAAAATCCAGGTATGTCATGTGGTGGACTTGCTTCTTCAATTGGAGATGAACTTGGCACTCGATGGAAAGAATCTAGACTCTCATGAACAGCAAACCACAAAATGATTGTCCCCGTGAAGAAGCCAGTGACTCTGCATTAGACTTTTCCAGCTTGCCTCATTCCCCAAGTTCAGGTTTTAGAACCTAAAAGTCTTCTTCAGCATTTAACCAGTTCTTTGTTGGTGGAAGGGGCTGGGACTGTCTCTCCACACATGAACTGATCCTAAGACAAAACAAGAAATTACATACTCACTGAGTGTTTGTGTCACAGATGCATCAGTAGTAAGATTTCTTTTATCTGTCACATAGTCAGTCTTGCTCTGTTAAGGTTTTCCTTTGCTCTATGACTTCATCCTTGGTCAAAGTCAGCACCAGAAACATGATCTTGTCCAGTTTTTAGACCCAAATTTATATTTAATGCACCACATTATTATCTTAGGTGGTGCTAGTTGTTAAGAACCTACCTGCCAGTGCAGGAGAGGTTAGAGACATGGATTTGATCCGTGGGCCTGGGAGACCCTCTGGAGGAGGGCATGGCAGCCCACTCCAGTATTCTTGGCTGGAGAATCCCATGTTCAGAGGAGCCTGGCGGGCTGAAGTCCATACGGCCACACAGTAAGACACGACTAAAGTGACTTAGCACACATCCACCTCACCTTGTAAACAAGCATGTCCATCTTCACGACAGAACTCTCACTTCTCAGAAATCACGTTTAAGAAACACATGTTGTATCTCTTACGTTTCCGCATTAATTACTACGGCACTACGACTTCTCCACGTCAACATCTGGTCACTCAAATACCTGTTCTCTTCAAATTACTTCTTCCAGCTAAAGTGGGTAGCTCTTTATGTTTCCCAACACAGATAATCTGCAAATTAGCTACTCTGTAAATGAAGCTCAACCTCTGATGATTCACCTTGGCTTATGCCAGCCACCCCAGGAAACCTCTGCCTCCCAGGTTACTCATCTCCTGTAGTCTGATCCCTGTCAAGGATCAGCCTTATTCTGTCCCTGTCAATCTCTGACTCCTGCCCAGCACCTGGAACCCTCCCACCATGCTCTTTGGAACTTATGGTGCACCATCAACATGAGGCTCCAGGTTCTCAACCTCCGTAAAACAACCTTCTTGCTCTAACACAGGGTTCTCAATGGGTGGAGGAAAGGAGGTGTTACTTTTATCTTTGGGGACACTTGGCAATGTGTAGAGACATTTTGGGTTGACATACTGAGGGGTGTCACTGGCGTCAAATGGGTAGAGGCCAGGGATGCCACTCAACAGCCTAAGTGCATGATCACCTGACTTAAGATTGCAGTCTCACCTCATACCAGCACTCCTGCTCACCTTTGTCTTGTTCTGTTTTTTTTTCAGAACACATTTAAATGCAAGAATAAACCAGTAAATGGCTAAAGTACAGTCTAAGCTATAGCCTGTTTCTGTCAGGAGTCTTAAGTGTCTTGTTCCCACCTTGCCTATAAACACTTTAGAATTTATCCTTAAGAATGTTAAGCACTGTTATGTGACAATTATATCTCAACAACAACAACATACACAACAGACTCAGAAAATAGAATGTTGAGTCTCTTAAGACTCCACTCAAAGTACTGCCCAAAAGCTGGGGTCGAGGTGGGTAGTCATAACATTTGTTTTCTATTGTCAACATCTTTGGATGAAATCAACAGGACGTTAAAGACTAAAATGAAAATTGTAAAAGTCCAACTATGACACAGCTCAAACAATACAGAGTTCTATATATAAGTCAGGTAAGAGATACTATAAAACTGTTTCTTTCAAAATAAGTCCAGGAGCTCTGAACAATTCTAATTACTTATTAAATAATGGAGAAATAAAGACTTTCAACTAATCTTTTTGATCATTTTCCTCTGTTAAATAAGTAATTTCAGTAATATTCATTAGATAAATGTTTATTGCCTTCTCAAAAAAAAGTTAATAAATTGAGCTTTTAAAACTTTAAGTAACAATATAATATAAAATTTTAATTTACAATTGCTTATGAATGGCTCTCAGAGAAGGCAATGGCAACCCACTCCAGTGTTCTTGCCTGGAGAATCCCAGGGATGGGGGAGCCTGGTGGGCTGCCATCTATGAGGTCGAACAGAGTTGGACACGACTGAAGCAACTTAGCAGCAACGTGAATGGCTCTTTAAAATTTGTTTAAAAAACATAGCATTTTCCTAAGACACCACTAGAAAACAATCTCCTGCACTTACATATCACAGGCAGATTGCTCAAGATTCTTGCAACCCTCTCCCTCCTCCCCCCATTTTAGAACCTAACTCCTTACCTTGTCATAAATCACTTTTATAATGAGAGAGCAGCTAGGGCACGTTGCCACGTCTTCCCCATTCTCCAAATCTTCCTATAAATAAAATTAAACACCCTATGGTCAGTGCAGCGTTCCCTTGGAGATCTCCTCCTCCCCAACCCTCTCACTTCTGTGGGCAAGCTTCTTGCAGGCTGGCCTACCCACAAGGCAGTTCAGTTCAGTTCAGTCATGTCTGACTCTTTGCGACCACATGGATCGCAGCACGCCAGGCCTCCCTGTCCATCACCAACTCCTGGAGTTTACTGAAACTCATGTCCATTGAGTTGGTGATGTCATCCAACCATTTAATCCTCTGTTGTCCCCTTCTCCTCCCGCCTTCAATCTTTCCCAGCATCAGTCTTTTCCAAGAAGTCAGTTCTTCACATCAGGTGGCCAAAGTATTGGAGTTTCATTGGAGTCCTCAGGACTGATCTCCTTTATTTATTTATTTATTTTGTTTCAAAGTCACTGATAAACTGTATTTTGATGATTATTATAGGTGGGTGGTGGGTCCATGGGGGCCACTGTACTTTCATATATATTTGAACATTTATATGTTTACATATGTCTGAGCATAAGAAAAAGTGAAAAAGTTTTGAGTTCGTATACAAAAATATAGGACAATGTGGCTCATACCATTATGATTTGTATATAATCCACATATGTTACAAGCAAAACTACTTAATGTTGCCTTAAAATATTACAATAAGGAGAAAAATGCAAATGGATGGATTCTAAAAAATTCCACATATCCGCTAGTAGCTACAATTTCCAAATTCAAGTTAAAAGGCAAAATTTTAAAAGGAAGGCATTGAAAACATACATTTTGCAAATAATCACCTGCAAGTTTAAGTAATTCTGAGTTTTTGGCATTCTCAGAACTCATCAAGTCTCAAAAATCCTGCTGATCACCCCATTTTCCACATACTTTTCTATGACCTTATTACTCATATATTCAACAGACTGAGTATCTACTACGTGCTTGACTCCATGTATACAAGTGAAGATATAGCCTTGCCTTTCTGCACTGGGTATTCAGACATGGTAAAAGGTCATTACAGAAAAATGTCTTGTTTCTAAGGATAAGTGTGTGTATAAAGTTGAATTCTAAAGATAAATTCAAAGATTTGGGGTCATCATGAGACAGTAGATACCTTTGATGCTACTGTTCTAAATTTTTAATGCTTGGAAATGCCACCATTTTAAAACTCTGGACAAAGAAACAGAGTTGACACAGAGGAGCTACGGGCTACCCCTGACGTTTTGACCAGAGGTAAAGAAAAGTTCACATTTCAAAGCTTCAAGCTCTATTAAATAAAAACCCAAGCGCTTCTTCCCTCTTACACCTAAAGTCACTTATTTTACCAGCAATAAACTCTTTGGAAACAGCCATGAGATGCATTACCCTGTGTGGTGGAAAACATCCCTAGATAATATCTGAATGCCTTTAAATGATTCACTAAGTCTGACCATCCTAAATGTTATCAACTGCTTGGTTTCCCCAAAGGCCTTCCCACCAAACACAGCTTCAGCTCACTGTACCTCACTTTAGGACAAGTTCATTCCATATTCGGATTCTTCAACTGTCACACACTAAGAGTAGCTCTCTTTCTGTAATCTCAAATCCACTAAAAGAGAAAGTAGACACCACAATGGCAAAATCTTTCAGGCTTAAAGGCCAGTGTATTCAGTTCCTTTCCATGCAAAACTTAACGAGGTATCTTATATGCTTGCAATGTCTTTTCCAAATCAAGTGTGGGGCAACCTTTGAAGATCCACTCAGCGTGTCATCTTGTCCTATTCTGGTAAGTATCTTACGTGAGAAAGGAATATACTTGCTGACCTACAGACTAGTCCCGGGGGAGTATGCTAGATAAGCGCTAACATCTACGGTCTCTTCAGCTCACAGTGGGGCCGTTCCCAACTTGAACCACCAGGTGCCTACAAAGCCACTCAGATACGCCATGACAGGGAGGAGGAAGAGGAGGAGTTTTCTGTCCTAGGGTGGAGGAGAGAGGCTGCTAGTTGGCAAAGCTAGGACTAATGGTGGTGAAGTCATCCCCTCTAGGACGCCATGCCCAGCAGAAAGCCTCCAAAAAAGCCACCAGTCACTAGAACGTTCTTCTTCACAAATGACACCACCTCCTCTGCTTTGCTCTTGACCTCTGTAGATATCTGGTTGCTCTTGCGGATCGTCAGCTGTTCCTTGGCCTTCTTCATGTCCTTCTCTACACGCTGCCAGTCCACTTTGATGTAGCCAGTATGGTTTGCAAGCTGAAGCAGAAAAAATCCACCTCCCACAGCTGTTGCAGCCAGTTTTCCAACCTTCTGGAATATGAAACCTGTGCACCATCCAGTGACACCTCCAATTAACAGCTGGGTTGCCACACTATACTTTTCGGCTGAAGGCCCAGATTCCTGCCCAAACAGCGTGCGCCACCATGGCTGCCTTTTAGCAAGTTCTGCAAGGTCCAGTGACTCAAAGTTTCCTAGACTGGCGGCGGTCATTTCGGCGAGCTCGTCTCGCGATGACACCCGCGGGGCTTCGCCGCGGGAGGACGTGGAGTGGCGCGCCGCCGTCTGCGCGAGCTGGCTTCCGGTACGTGGGGTAGATGTTTCCATTCCCACGGCAGCGGCGGAAGAGGCCGGGCGGGGCGCGGGCGGCCCCCTCTCCTGCTCTGCGCGCCTGCGCGTCACAGAGCTCCGGGGGGCGGGGCCTGATCTCCTTTAGGATGGACTGGTTAGATCTCCTTGTAGTCCAAGGGACTCTCAAGAATCTTCTCCAATACCTCAGTTCAAAAGCATCAATTCTTCGGCGCTCAGCTTTCTTAACAGTCCAACTCTCACATCCAAACATGACCACTGGACAAACCCACAAGGCACGTGAGGACCAAAAGCACCTCCCGAGAGAAAAGCCATTCCCATTCTTCCCTGGAAGTGTCACTTGGGGAAAAAACACCCAGGAGGGTGAGGGTGAGTCACGGTTCAGTCGTCTAACCGCTCACCCCCCGCCCCCGCCGCCACCTCGGAAGACAAAAACACTCTCCTTCCTCCAAAAAGCATCCTAGGGAGGGGCAGCTTGAGTGGCGGGGGTTGGCGAGAAGATTGGTACTCGCTGCCATCCACCCCCTCCCCGCTCTCCTCAGGCTTGACAGAAGGCCAGAAACCACAGACGGCGCAAAGTACCGACCCTGGGAAAATTCAGAAAGCGATGAAAAAAGGAAGCGGATAACTCTGAGCCGCGAGGGTCCGCGGCAGGAACTCGGCAGAGCGAACGCGCTCGCTCCGAGGAGCCTCCCGTTACCTTGGTGATGCAGAAGTTATCCCCACACGGGCAGGGGTAGAAGTAGGTCTCCGAGTCCTCGTCGTATTGGAAGTCCTCGATCTCCACCTCGTCGTGAAATACCGCCATTATCACTGGAACCGGCACAAGTCTGTCAACTTCGCCGTCCGACCCAGGCCGGGGCCCGGGGCCAACTTAGCTGGCGCCCGCCCACACGGGCGTCTACACAGAGCACCTGCCGCGGAGGCCCGCGGAGGCCCGCTTCCGGCTCAGGGACAATGACGCAACTCCGGGCATGAGGCCCAAGGGGTGACCGGGCAGCGGTCACCATGAGATGGCGGCTCTAGGAGGCGGAGACACGGGCGGATAGAGCGCGCGGCTCGGGGTCGGGCGAGCGTCGCTCCGCCCATTGGGCGATAGCAACCAATGGAATATAGGTTTTGCTCGCGCGTCTATGCGTCACTCCGAGGACGCCGGAAGCTCTCCGGCGCCGGGGCGGAGCTTGGCGTTACGCGAGCGGCTAGGTCGGCCCGGCTGCGGCGGCGGTGTGGAGACGCCTGACAGAGGCGCAGTGTCCCGTGTCTCACGTCCGTGGGCCTCAGGCCTTAAGCAGACTCCGTAGGAGGCCCCGGTTGGCCTAGGTAGCGTCAGCCCGGCCCTTGGCGCCGCTGGCGGAAAGCGCTTTGCGGGATAAGAGGCTGCTGCGGGAACTCCTCAGTCCCCTGGACCTCCCTGGTGAGGGACGGAAATTTACCGAGTGACTTTGAGCTCCGAGCAGCGCGTGGCTTGTGATCGGGCCGCGCTCGGCTGTCCAGGTACAGCCCGGCCTCTCCCTCAGCCCAGCTTCTCTTCAGAGGCCCGTGAGGTGTGTGGTCGGCAGGACCAAGCGAGGTCTGTTACTCGGGATTGACGCTCAGTGTCATTCTTCCACCAGTGCTGGGAGTCTAGGGGTCATTCATTCGTGTTAGGAGTCTTTAAACAGAGAATCGGAGAGTCAGATGTCTTGACCCAAATCGCACACCTGGGAAATGAAGAGCCTGGCTGTCCCAAAGCCTAGGAACGAATGACTTAACTGGTGTTGAACCACAGCTCCGGGAGTTGGTGATGGACAGGGAAGCCTGACGTGCGTGGGGTCGCACAGAGTCGGACACGACTGAGCGACTGAACCGAGCCGAACCACAGTTTCTTCTTTGAAAGAGAAATGGAATCAGCGTGCAGAGTTGTTATAATACCGTGAGGCCTTAATATACGTTAAAGTGAAATGCAGATAAAAGGTGATAACGTCTTGTGTTGGCAAAGTGGGGTTTCATGGGAGTTTTACTCTATTACTTTCTGGGTTTCCCTGGTGGCTCAGAGGTTAAAGCGTCTGCCTGGAATGCGGGAGACTGGGGTTCGATCCCTGGGTCGGGAAGATCCCCTGGAGAAGGAAACGGCAACCCACTCCAGTATTCTTGCCTGGAGAATCCCATAGAGGGAGGAGCCTGGTGGGCTACAGTTCATGGGGTCGCAAAGAGTCGGACACAACTGAGCGACAAACTAACTAAAGCATTTATTCAAATCTTGGTAGAGTAGGAAGGCAGTGGGGAAAAGCTCTATTGAGAAGCACATCTGGGCTCAGGAGATGACTGTTTGGATCTTGATCAGGGAGCTGGATATTTACATTCTTTGGCCTTATTTCCTCTTCTGACTGAAAAAGAGTTGGATTAGAGATGATTTACAAGATTCCTTTCAGGTCTAACATTTTACTTTGCGAGTGGAAATTGCGAGTTTTACTTGGTTCAGCAATCACATGTACCATGTTTAATTTATGTTAACATAATACATATGCTTCATACAGATGTACACTTCCCTATGCTTATTTATGCATACACAAACATTTGCATGAATTAATTTTGTGTGTGCTGAAGTCCCAGCTGGTTTAGCTCTTTTAAAGCTTGAAAACCTAATGGCAAAGGAGTCTTTGGGAGAAAATTTGGAAGTTACATTAAAAGGGTTTATAGAATATTGCAGAGGCCTCACACACATTCTGTTTTCCTTAATTGGAGATTTAACCAGCAGTTGGGAAGTGTTTGTTAAACTCATTGAGGATTAACTGGACTGATTCTGCTTTGACCAGAGGAGCAGAAAAGCCCTTTTGTAAAGCCTGTGTAGCTCAGAGGCTGCTCTGTGTCTTTGTGAGTGAAGTGAAAGTCGCTCACTCGTGTCCGACTCTTTGTGACCCCATGGACTATTCTCCAGGCCAGAATACTGGAGTGGGTAGCCTTTCCCTTCTCCAAGGGATCCTCCCAAGCCAGGTCTCCTGCAATGCCGGCGGATTCTTTACCAGCTGAGCCACAGAGGAGGCCTTTGTAGACAAGGATTTTTCCCAGGTAGCCTCTTGGAGAGAGGAGGACAGAAGAGAATTGTTAGTGTCAGAATTGTAGTCTCAGTGATCATTTTGAGGTTGGGAATCTTTTTTGTTCTTTAGTACTTCTGAGCATAAGTACCTCCAGAATAAAGGTGAGTTGTTTTTGAAGGTCTGGAAATGGGTGCATATTTGGTTCATGGAAGTATAAATTGGTAGATTTTTTAGGAAGCAGTTTGGGTCTGTCAAAAACAATTTGCTGAGGAATTTTGAAATCTGAAGTCAGTAATCCTAAAAGTTAAAGGAGTTGTTGGGTAATTTTTCTTTATAATTTCTTTGTAATTTTCCAACTTTTCTTTGAGTATGTATTACCTTAAATTGGAAAAGAAAAGTGAATGAACCACTTTATTAATAGTAGTTGACACTGTGTGCCAGATCCTGTACCAAGTGGTGTTTACATGCATCATGTTATTAAAACAACGAAGTATAGGCATCACTCCCATTTTCAACATTGGGAAACCTGAGGGTTAGAGGCTTAGGTTTAGAAACTTGCCTGAAAGGGCCAGGCTGGTGAATGGCAGTAAGCTGCGGTGAGAACTCGGGCCTGGCTGAGCCCAGAAGCCGGGGCTTCTTGGCCTTCAGCGCCATCTGTGATCTGGTGCTGCTTGAAGCAGAGCTGGGTTAAACAGCCCTGGCAGTCTGCAGAGGGCTCAGATTTTCCTCTGGAGAGGCGCTGGTCCCCTTGAGACCTAGTTTGGGGGTCTCCTTGGCCTTGCCTGCTGCTTTCATCCTGCCGTCTGTTGCCGCATCCCTTGTTTGGCCAGAGGTGGGTCTGCTCATCTATCAGTTTGAGTGCATACTGTGCTAGCAAAACCCGAGATGCGTTATTTTCCGCCACCCAGTGTTTTGAAAAAAACGTAACTGACGACTGAACTACATTTATTCCTAGAAAAGTGTGGACACATTTCATAATGAGATATCTTTGGACTTGGAGAGTATGACAAAAACAAGTTTAATAGTAGCTATACGGTCATTTGAGATCACAAATTTATGGTTTAAAAATAATTTTTTAAAAATCATAATGCTGCTGATTTGGAAAACAACAGTGAACAAAATTCTTAGCATGAGATTGAATTGGAACTAGGTCATACGTGCATCATAGCAGCTGTGTTTTATGAATGTTGTTGTAGGTCAGGCAGGGCAGTTGTGGTTTTGGCACATAACTCACTGCCTCTCTAGATTGGAGTTGATTTTTAGTGATCCTCCTGCTTGCCAGGTATTTCCCCAGACGTGTACCCCTTTCAGCAACCCCGTGAGGTAGTCTTGGCATTTCCATTTAAACAAGGGAAGAGGTGACTGGCCCAAGGCTGAGAGCCAGAAAGGAGTCAGGTCTGAGCCCGGTTCTGCTGGTTCTGACTCTGCAGTAACTGGTGTTTCACTCGGGGCCCCTTTCTGAGTGCCGAGAGCCCCTGTGCTTCCTCACTGGCACCTGGGGCTCTACGTCAGCAAGTGCCGTGCCGGCTCTGAGTTCATTTCTGTGCCTCCTTCATGTTATTAAAACAACGAAGTATAGGCATCACTCCCATTTTCAACATTGGGAAACCTGAGGGTTAGAGGCTTAGGTTTAGAAACTTGCCTGAAAGGGCCAGGCTGGTGAATGGCAGTAAGCTGCGGTGAGAACTCGGGCCTGGCTGAGCCCAGAAGCCGGGGCTTCGTGGCCTTCAGCGCCGTCTGTGATCTGGTGCTGCTTGAAGCAGAGCTGGGTTAAACAGCCCTGGCAGTCTGCAGAGGGCTCAGATTTTCCTCTGGAGAGGCGCTGGTCCCCTTGAGACCTAGTTTGGGGGTCTCCTTGGCCTTGCCTGCTGCTTTCATCCTGCCGTCTGTTGCCGCATCCCTTGTTTGGCCAGAGGTGGGTCTGCTCATCTATCAGTTTGAGTGCATACTGTGCTAGCAAAACCCGAGATGCGTTATTTTCCGCCACCCAGTGTTTTTGAGAAAAACGTAACTGACGACTGAACTACATTTATTCCTAGAAAAGTGTGGACACATTTCATAATGAGATATCTTTGGACTTGGAGAGTATGACAAAAACAAGTTTAATAGTAGCTATACGGTCATTTGAGATCACAAATTTATGGTTTAAAAATAATTTTTTAAAAATCATAATGCTGCTGATTTGGAAAACAACAGTGAACAAAATTCTTAGCATGAGATTGAATTGGAACTAGGTCATACGTGCATCATAGCAGCTGTATTTTATGAATGTTGTTGTAGGTCAGGCAGGGCAGTTGTGGTTTTGGCACATAACTCACTGCCTCTCTAGATTGGAGTTGATTTTTAGTGATCCTCCTGCTTGCCAGGTATTTCCCCAGACGTGTACCCCTTTCAGCAACCCCGTGAGGTAGTCTTGGCATTTCCATTTAAACAAGGGAAGAGGTGACTGGCCCAAGGCTGAGAGCCAGAAAGGAGTCAGGTCTGAGCCCGGTTCTGCTGGTTCTGACTCTGCAGTAACTGGTGTTTCACTCGGGGCCCCTTTCTGAGTGCCGAGAGCCCCTGTGCTTCCTCACTGGCACCTGGGGCTCTACGTCAGCAAGTGCCGTGCCGGCTCTGAGTTCATTTCTGTGCCTCCCTGCTTTTGAGGCATTCTTGGTTTTTGTTTTTTTCTTTCTCTCACTGCCTGTTCACACGTCATCCTGTCTCAGCAAGTGATAGGGCTCTAGCCTCACAATCTAGTCCGTGTTCATCTGTTTCTGCCTTGATTTTGTTCTGTCTGAGCTCAGCCGGGCACCTTCTAACTGAACTTCCTGCTTCAGCTGGTTCTTTGCAAGGCAGCCAGAGTGGCCCTTGAGTGTGAGTGAGATCCCGCCCCTCCCTGGCCTGTTCAAGCCCTCGGGTCGCCTCCCTTTGCCTGCCCAGGCCCTGGCCTGGCTCTGTCTCCGCACTGGGGCTCGTCTGTCAGGGCCCGGCTCGCAGGGCGCTGGCTGTGCTTGCCTCTCACCCAGCCTCGTTTCTGTGACGGGGCCTCTGCCTCTTTGCTCTGCACTTACCGTCATCGTTCGGGTCTCAGCTCAGACTCCCCTTGAGAGAGGCCTGTCCTGATATTCCCCAGCCTCCATCACTCTTGTTTCCCTTGCACACTTACTGTAATCTGTCTTTTGATTATCTGTTTCTTAGCTGCTATAGACGTTGTGATAAAAGCTTCATCTAATGGCAAAGGCCTAGTGTCTGGTTCTTTGTTGTGTCTCCGCAACCTAAAATAGTGCTGGATGCCCCAGTAATTGTTAGATAATTGAATGTACTTGTTGAACAGAAACTAGTGTAATTCATTTTAAATCTTGAATTTGTTGCTTATAGGACTGCTTAAATGGCTATTTCATTTAGTATTTATGATACTTTTGTCTGTTTCAGAAATAAAATAACTTTTTGGTGAGGTAAGGCCCAAATGAGGCTACAAACGTTGATGGAATGTTCTTTTTTGTATGGTTTTGAAAATTACTTAATAATATGTGTTAATTTTCTATGATTAATGAATGTTTACACTGAATGAATAAGACCATTGCACACATTTCAGGATATGGATAGGTGTTTTCCTTTTTGTTTCGTATTGTTCACTTTTTTATTTTGAATGTGGCATTAATTTTTTTTAAATTGAAGTATGAGTGCGTGCAAGCTCAGTTGTGTCCTACTCTTTGCAACCTCCTGGATTGGAGTCTGCCAGGTGCCTCCATCCATGGAATTTTCCAGGCAATAATACTGGAGTGGGTTGCCGTTTCCTACTCCAGGGGATCGAACCTGCGTCTCTTGTATCTTCTGCGTTGGCAGGCCGCCTGGGAAGCCCTTACTGAAGGATAGTTGGTTTACAGGATCCCTTAGTTTCAGGTAAACACCACAGTGATTCAGTTATATTGTACATACATGTGTATATATCGGATTCTCTTCCCTGTAGGTTTTTACATAATACAGAGTGTGGTTCCCTGTGTTAACAGTAGGTCCTCACTGGTTATCTGTTTTATGTTTAGTGGTGTGTGTGTGTTAACCCCGAGCTCCTAACGTATCCCCCCTTCCTATTTGGTAACCACAAGTCTGTTTTCTGTGTCTGTGAGTCTGTATCTGCTTTGTCGATAAGTTCATCTGTATCGTTTTAGATCCGTGTGTAGGTGATACCATACGGTTGTCTTTCTCTGTCTGACTTCACCTACGCTGTTAATCTCTAGGTCCATCCGTGTTGCTGCACAGAGCCTTATTTCATTCTTTTCTGTGGCTGAGTAATGTTCCATTGTGCATTTCCCCCATGTTTTTACCCTTTAACCCGTCAGTGGACATTTAGGTTGCTCCCATGTCTCGGCTGCTGTAGATAGCGTCACAGTGGGCACTGGAGTGCCTGTGTGTCTTCAGTTGTGATTTTCTCCAGGTACACGTCCAGTGGGCTTGAAGGGTCATGTGGTAGCTCTGCTGTTAGTTTTTAAGGAGCCTCCATACTCTTCTCCGTAGAGGCTGTACCAATTTGCGTTCCTACGGACCGTGTAGATGGTTCCTTTTTCTGCACATGCCCTTTAGCATTTGTAGACTTTTTGCTGATGGCCCTTCTGCCTGGTGTGAGGTTACACCTCATTGTAGTTTTGATTTGCATTTCTCTAATAGTTAGTGATGTTGAGCATCTTTTCATGTGCTTTTTTTGCTGTCTTTGTGTCTTTGGGGAAATGTCTGTTTAATCTTACGCCCATTTTTTGATTGGGTTTTTTGTTTTTTTTTTAAGAAGAGCTGCTTGTGTATTTTGGAGATTAAGCCCTTGTGGGTCAGTCACATTGTTTGCAAATATTTTCTCCCATTCTGTAGATTGTCTTTTTATTTGGTTTACGGTTTCTTTTGCTTTGCAAAAGCTTTTAAGTTTAATTAGGTCCCATTTGTTTATTTTTGTTTTTATTTTTATTACCCTAGGAGACAGATTTTAAAAAATCTTTCTGCGATTTCTGTCAAAGAGAGTGCTGTCTACGTTTTCCTCTAAGATTTTGATAATATCCAGTCTCACATTTAGGTCTCTAATTATTTTGAGTTTATTTTTGTGGGGTGTGAGGAAGTGTTCTAATTTCATTCTTTTACATGTAGCTGTCCAGTTTTCCCAGCACCACTTATGGAAGAGACTGTCTTTTCTCCATTGCATATTCTTGCCTCTGTCATAGATTAATTGACCATCGGTGCCTGGGTTTGTTTCTGGGCTTTGTATCCTGTTCCATTGATCTGTATGTCTGTTTTTATGCCAGTACCCATCTCTTTTGATGACTGTAGCTTTGTAGTATAGTCCGAAGTCATGGAGTCTTTCTTCCTTCAGCTCTGCATTTCTTTCTCAAAATTGTTTTGGCTCTTCAGGGTTTTTTGTGTTTCCATACAAATTAAAACTTTTTTTGTTCTGGTTCTGTGAAAAATCCCGTTGGTAATTTGATAGAGGTTGCCTTGAGTCTGTAGACTGCCTTGGGTAATGGAGCCATGTTGACAGTATGGCTGCTTCTAACCCAAGAGCGTGGTCTCTCTTTCCGTTCGTCTGTGTCACCTTTGATTTCTTCCGTCAGCTTCCTACAGTTTTCAGCGGATAGGTCTTTTACCTCCTAAGGTAGGTTTGTTCGTGAGTGTTTTGTTCTTTTTGATGTATGGTAATTGCAGTTCTTTTCTCACTTTCTCTTTCTGACCTTTCATTGTCAGTGTGTCAGAATGCAACAGATTTCTGTGTATTAATTTTGCATCTTGGGACTTTACCAGATTCATTGATGAGCTCTAGTAGTAAATTACGTGGAAGTGAAGTGAAAGTGAGGTCGCTCATTCGTGTCCGACTCTTTGCGACCCCATGGACTGTAGACTACCAGGCTCCTCTGTCCATGGGGTTTTCCAGGCAGGAATACTGGAGTGGGTTGCCATTTCCTTCTCCAGTATATGTTAATTTTCTATAGTTAACTAATACTTTCATTGACTATATAAAGCCACTGGATGTGTTTCAAAATATGGATAGGTTTTTTTCTTTAAATACCTTATTGCACTGTACCCCAGCACTATTTATAATAGCCAGGACATGGAAGCAACCTAGATGGATAAGAAAGCTGTAATACAATGCCGTATTACTCAGCCATTAAAAAGAATACATTTGAATCTGTTCTAATGAGGTGGATGAAACTGGAGCTGATTATACAGAGTGAAGTAAGCCAGAAAGAAAAACGCCAATACTGTATACTAACACACATATATATGGAATTCAGAAAGATGGTAGTGATAACCCTGTATGTGAGACAGCAAAAGAGACACAGATGTATAGAACAGACTTTTGGACTCTGTTGGGAGAGGGAGAAGGTGGGATGATTTGGGAGAATGGCATTGAAACACGTATACTATCATGTAAGAAACGAATCGCCAGTCTAGGTTCGATATAGGATACAGGATGCTTGGGGCTGGTGCGCTGGGATGACCCAGATAGATGATATGAGGAGAGAGGTGGGAGGGGGGTTCAGGATTGGGAACTCATGTACACCCGTGGCGGATTCTTGTCCGTGTATGGCAAAACCAATACAGTATTGTAAAGTAAAATTAAAAAATTAATTAAAAAGAAACACACCCTGTTGCTTTAGAAGGCACTTTGAACACAGTTTGATAAAATACCCTTTATTTACCAGTAGGTGGCACTCTTGGGCATGGTTACTATTTTAAAAAAACCAAGGTTTTAGAATTTTAAAGAAAACGGCTTTTAAAAATTGTTTTCTTTGTTTCTAGTTCAAGTTGAGCAGTAGACCAAACAGTATGATCAGTAAAAGATGTGTCTTAGATGAGGGCAGCTTATTGTAGCAGTAGATGGCCAAGACACGGAGCAGAAGAGTGTGTCCCTGTTTGCCTGCACATCAGGGAGGTTGGGCCCAAGTGACATGTACCTGTTATCAGCCCAGCCCCTGGTCTGGTTGTTCATGGGGTGGAGACCCTAAGCACCAGGAGATACAGACGGTTCAGGAAAGATGAGTGGGTGTCCCTGGTGGCTCAGTGGTTAAGAATCCACCTGCACTGCAGGAGACGCGGATTTGATCCCTGCGTCGGGAAGATGCCCTGGAGGAGGGCATGGCAACCCACTCCAGTATTCTTGCCTGGAGAACCCGGTGGACAGAGGAGCCTGGCAGGCTGTAGGACATGGAGTCGCAACAGAGTCAGACATGACTCTGCAATGAAACAAGAAAGATGAAAGAGAGAGGCAGCAAGAGAAACAGACAAGAAAAGTGGGAACATGAGTGGGTGGAAGGGGGGCGCCACTGAGGGCAGCTTGGCTGTGAGGTGATGCTTGCGTGTCACAGTGAGCCTGGTGGACAGAGGAGCTGGCAGGCTGTAGGACATGGAGTCGCAACAGAGTCAGACATGACTCTGCAATGAAACAAGAAAGATGAAAGAGAGAGGCAGCAAGAGAAACAGACAAGAAAAGTGGGAACATGAGTGGGTGGAAGGGGGGCGCCACTGAGGGCAGCTTGGCTGTGAGGTGATGCTTGCGTGTCACAGTGAGCTTTTGCCTTCACCGCTAAGAGACAGGAGTGCTTCCCTTTTTTAAAAAAAGTGCATCTGTTTGTTTATTTCTGGCTGGGCAGGGTCCTGGCTTTGCTCGGGGCTTTCTCTGGCTGTGGCTAGCGGGGGTTGTGCACATGCTTCTCATTGCATCGGCTCTAGGAGCACAGGCTTCAGAGGTCGTCGCGCACGGGCTGAGTTGCTCCTAGGCGTGTGGAGTCTTCCTGGACCAGGGATTGAACCCACGCCCCTGCACTGGCCGGTGGACTCCCATCCGCTGTGCCACCAGGGAAGTCCCGAGATGGCAGTGCTTTTGAACAGCTTCCCAAACATTGTTCTTACATGTTGTCTCTGCCGTTGCAGGAACCTGGTGAGAGTTTCAGTGGATGGTGCCATTTCTGTTCCAGCCCATCTGTGTGCCAAAGGTCTCAGTGTGAGTCCGGGACCAGAATATTGCCTGTCAGCCCGCCAGCTGTACACGTAACGGCTCCTACACTCTCATGGGCCTCTGAGGTAAGTTCTGCCTCTTTCTTTCAGTGACTAACATACCCTTTCTGGTTCAGCACGTTCAGAGGAGAGGAGCTGCGCCTTATGTGAGGTGGAAGGAGGCCTTTCGCTCCTTTCATTTACTGGAGAGGAAACAGCAAGCGGCGTGTTTATCCACAACGGCAAGAAATGCATCTTTTATCTGAAGACTAGTTAGAAAGCAGTGGCTTTTTAATATGATTTGGTTGTGACTGAACGAATTACATATGATATTTGGCACCTCTCAATTTATTTACTTTTATTTCCGGTCTGTATCTTCTAAAATGTCTTCAAGCTCCCGAAGGTCTTTTTTTTTTTGCTCATGTGGCCCCAGGGCCTGCCACATGATGGACTCTTAGTAAACGTTTGTCAAGTGAAGGGCTAAATTGGTGAGTGTGGTGTCGGAATGTGGCACACTTCCGCTGGAGCAGGAATGTAGACTTCACTTGAATATTTTCTAACATTGTATTTGTTACAGTTCATTTATATAGTACCTCCCAAAGAGCTCAGGAAATAGTGTCCATATACATTTTCGTTTATTCTGAAGCCAACTAAGATAGGGAAGGACAGATACATATGGCAATATAACGTGTTAAAAGTGGCCATCCTAAGCAGTGTGCTTGCGTGCTAAGTCACTTCAGTCGCGTCCGACTCTTTGTGACCCCATGGACTGTAGGCTTAGAAGCCTCTGTCCTTGGGATTCTCTAGACGAGAGTACTGGCCTGGGTTGTCATGCCCTTCCCCAGGGGATCTTCCCAGCCCAACAATCGAACCCATGTCTTTTATGTCTCCTGCATTGGCAAATGGGTTCTTTACCACTAGCACCACCTGGGAAGCCCATTTAAGCAAAGAGAGATTTAATAATTAGCAGAGAAAAAACAGAGTGATAGGAAGCAAAAAAATATATATCATCTGACTCCCGAGCAGTCGTTTTCCTGATAGGCAGTAGTTTTTAGAATTTGGTGTGTTGGATAGTCTTTCTGTTTTTTGTTTCTTTAAACTTGTTATTGAAGTTTGACATGTAAATGGAAGTATATAAATCCTAAGAAGACTGCTTGGTTGAATTTTTAAGACAGAATTTTGGGGGAGCAGTTTTAGGTTCACAGCAAGATTGAGAGCAAGTAGAGAGTTTCCCTTCCACTCCCTCCCCACACACGCACAGTCTCCCCATCATCCGCAGCCCCCGCCAGAGTGGGGCTTGTGATCACCGACCTGTGATCGGCGAACCTGCACTGACTCGGAGAGTCATGCCGAGTCTAACAGCGCGGCTCGCGCTTGGTGCTGTGTGTTTTGTGGATGTGGACAAATGTATGGTGACACGTATCCATCATTATGGTACCATTTGGAGTATTTTGACTGCCTGAAACTCCTCTTGTGTTTGAGGAATTTTTTTCAAAATGAAAATACTGATATAATCAACATTCAGATTAAGAAACAACTTTGTCACGTCACCTCGCCTCGGGTGGCTGCTCGTTTGACTTCCAACTCCACAGATTCATTTTTTCCTGCGTTTTGCTTTGTATGACTAGACTCGTTGACTAGGTGCTTTGTGTAGGTGCTTTTTTGAGTCTTTTCTGTCATTGTTTTAATTTACTGAGGTATTTGTGTTACTCATTTCTGTTACTGCCTGTGGTTGGAGTCTATTTATTCTCATTGCTATGAACCTCAGAAAATGTTTCTACCCTTTTCTCTTTATCTCATAAGAAATATTGCAGACTTATGTATTGCTCTGGGCAGAATATAGTCACTAGGCAGTTGCAGAATCTGCTGTCCTGTTCTGTGATAGCGTAAGATCAGTGCCATGAGCTCGGTCAGAGACGTTGGAAACTAATGGAGGACAGGAATATTTGCCAGCACCGATAGTCACTGATACGTGTGCGTGTACTGTGGTGATCAGAGGACTCAACGCTAAATAGCAGCAGCAGTTTTGTCAGGGTGAAGTTAGGTCTTTAATCGTTTTGCTATTAGATCAGCGTATAACAGCAACAAAAATCCAAACTCTTCTTCATTGGCCCCTAAGACAGTCTGACGTCTCCCTCCTTTTTCTTGGAATGCTGTGCCTTTGGGTTAAGACAGTCTGACATCTCCCTCCTTTTCCTTGGAATGCTGTGACTTTGGGTGAAGACAGTCTGGCGTCTCCCTCCTTTTTCTTGGAATGCTGTGACTCTGGGTTTACTGCCTCCCAGGAAGCACCATGGTGGTCGCGATCCCCAGGCTGCTGCGGGGCCCTCTGGGCGCCATCTGCACTCGAGTGGCTCTGCTGAGATCAACGCCCAGCGCTTTGCGCCACCTCACGCGGAGCAGGTGAGTAGGCACCTTCATGTTGTTTGCGGTGGGTATTGAGAGAGCCCGGACCTGCTGAGGGCGCTGGGAGGCTGGGCGAGCGTCTTTCTTGCAGTGGGTCTCAAGCTTTAGTTACTATACTTATATAGATTTCCAGGACTGTTCTCTGGGATCCATCATGTTATGTTGTATCCTGGACAGCCAGTTATATTGTGTACTGGATGGCGTCCCTTTCTGATCACGGGTACTGGATAATTAATACTATAATTAATTTTTAGGGGGATAATACTTAATAACCTAATTTTACTTTCTGTTAAAGTGTAATGAAATCCAAAAGGAGACCTGATCACTTGGAGAGAACTGCAGATGTCGTGCGGCAGGAGGTTTGTATCTCGGGCCAGGGCGGGTTCTCCTAGCTTGCAGTCTGCACGTGGTGAGGCCTGGCTTACCACAGGGCTTCAGATGAGCTGGAATCCCTTTGAGGGACAGTCCGGGCAGGTTATATTTCTCTCCAGAACTTCTCCAAATGTGACTTGGGACCACTGATTTGAAAAGATGATAGCCAAATACTCCAGTCATTCCCTTTAAACTCAGAGTGGATGGATTTGTTTCTGATGAAGGGAGTATTGTAGCAACAGAGAGAACTGGCCTCACAGGCATAAGGTTTAGGGTGCTATTTTAGGAAGAGATCTTCCTTTAGAGCCTAAATTTTATGAGTAGCTTGCCTTTTCTTTCTTTTTTGGCACCATGTCTCAAAGTCCTTGTTCTTATCCCTACTTTAGAACAACTTCTTATTTCATCAAAAGGGAGAAAGCATTAGCATCTGAGAAAGGAAGGTGAATGAGCTCTCGCTACCTTCCCATGTGCAGATTTTTTCCTCCATATTCAGACCATGGAAGGGCTAATCCACCAACCTGAAGGGGTGTCACGGGCTGGGAAATAAAGGATCCTCACCCTTTTCCTCCGTGAGTGACCCCATTTTCTTTTGAAAGCATAATTAGATATTTGATTTTTCTTTTGAATGATTCTTCACATACTTGCATTGTGTTTAGCTTAGTTTTATATGTATTTTTAAGCTAATGTTTAAAAAACTATGTATTTTATATAAAGAAGGATTATCCACTTCTATAAACATGGTCAGAAATTGTATTGTTGCTATAGTTTAATTTTTAGTGTTAATAATAGAATTTAATACAAGAGAGCATTATTTAAGCTCTACTTTTCAAGCTTATTCTACTTTCAGAAAATTATTTGGGGACCAAGAGTGGTATATTTGTGAATTCAGCTTTAAACCTGTGTGTTTTTGAGGAGTCTGTGTAAAAGTAGTTGAGCATAAAAGATTTATGGATGTGTAGGAAAATATGCTTTTCCCACTGATGATAAATCTGAAAATACCTTTTTTGGTTTGTTCAGCACACAAAAGTACTGATTCTGTAAATGTGATATTTGTTAGAATTCTTTTTTGGAAAGTGAAACCTTGCCAGTTTTGAAGAAAAAGCAGTTTATGTAGCAGCTCCGACTGTCCTTTTTTCTGTTGCGTTTTGAGGCAGGTGGATTAGAGTTGGGTCTGGCAGCCTTCCTTAAAGGGCCGGACAGTGAGTGCTTCGGGCCTCCGGGGGGCGCTGTCCTGGTTACAGCCGCACACCTCCGCCTCAGTCCTGTGAGGATGGCCCTGGGCAGCCCGCGCGCAGACCCCTGGGCTGCTTTCCAGTGAGGCGGTGTTTACCAGGACGCCCAGCTCTGGCCCATGGTTTGATTGTAGTTTGCCAGCCCCTCAATTAGAGTAGCATTTCAGAATTTGCCAGGACAAAACTGTTGAGACTTGTGAGAGGTTATTTTAAGCCAAGTTGAAGAAAACTCAACAGAAAGTCAATGTAAGCTCCGCTAGTGTGATTGAATAGCCGAGAGTTTTAACACGCGGAAGTCAGAGATTTGTGGGGCAATTCCAGCTGTGGCATCACTTGCGGGGAAGTGGGGCGGATTTTCTCCAGCAGCTGCTCCTCTCCTCTCCACTCCTCCACACAGAGGGAGAGCAGGAGCTGGGGGCAGGGGCCTGGATAAAGCCTAGGGGCGTCGGGAGCTGTGACCTCCGTGGTGTGAGGTGATCTCCGCCGTGTGAGGTGACCAGGGCCTCTCCCCCACCCCTAGAGGGCAGCCCCCTGCCATAGAGCAAGCCCTCCACTCGGACGCGTGGGCACCACCGGCTCTCCAGGCCTGGCCGGAGCACGTCCTCGTTACTCATCTGCTGGCCCTGCCATTCGGTGAGAGCGCTTCACAGAGCTCCCCACGGTCATTTCCCGGTGTTTCCAGCCTGGGAGGCAGCCTAAGGGCAGCTTGGCCCCTGCCTCTTCAGCATAGGGGCAGAGCCTGGAGCCAGAGGGAAGCCCCACGTCTGATCCTGGCCCCTGGGACCCTGCGTCCAGAGTAGGGCCCTCACGCGCCAGGAGCGGCCTTTCTGTACTCTCGGGGCGCCCTCTGCAGGACTCCCTGAATGGCCATCCCCGGACGGTAACACCCCTTACGGGGCTACAGGGTCCTGCTGCTGTGGGAGCTGAGCTCTGCACGCGGGTTCACGGTTTCCCTCCGAAGGGTCCAGGGTAAGCCATCTGGGCAGCCTTAGAGATGGCAAGGAGGTGAGAGCAGAGACGCTGCAGCGCAGTAAGGACTGTTCACGCAGGACTGAGCTTCCACCCCAGGATCGCTCCCTGCTGGGCCGCTACACGGGGCCGGCCCTCTGAGCAAGGCCTTTTCATCAGTTATTGGGAGATTCTGGTAATGAAAGACTTCTAAACTTACTAAGCCCTGTGCTTTCTTTGAGAAATATACCAGAAGCTAGACACCCCACTCCAGTACTCTCGCCTGGAAAATCCCATGGATGGAGGAGCCTGGTGGGCTGCAGTCCGTGGGGTCGCTAAGAGTCGGACACGACTGAGCGACTTCACTTTCACTTTTCACTTTCACGCATTGGAGAAGGAAATGGCAACCCACTCCAGTGTTCTTGCTTGGAGAATCCCAGGGACGGAGGAGCCTGGTGGGCTGCCATCTATGGGGTCTCTCAGAGTCGGACACGACTGGAGCGACTTAGCAGCAGCAGCAGCAGGAGATGGATCCAATAAGGTACTGCTATAATTTATGTCAAAGAGTGTCCTGCATATATTCTTCTCTAGGAGTTTTATAGTGTCCAGTCTTACTTTTAAGTCTCTGATTCATTTTGAGTTTATTTTTGTGTGTGCTCTTAGGGAACATGTTAATTTAATTTTTTTACGTGTAGCGGTCCAGTTTTTCAAGCACCACTTATTGAGGAGACCATCTTTTCTCCATTGTGTATTTTGCCTCCATCATAGATTAATTGACTGCAGGGCCACGGGCTTATTTTTGGGCTTTCAGTCATGTTCTGTCTATTTATGTTTGTTTTTATACCAGTACCCTACTCTTGATGACTGTAACTTTGTAGTATAGTCTGAGATCATGAGTCTGATTTCTCCAGCTATACTTTACTTGCTCAAGATTGTTTTGGCTCTTCAGGGTCTTTCGTGTTTCCATACAGATTAAAACATGTTTTTGTTCTAGTTGTGTGAAAAATGCCTTCGATAATTTAATGGGATTACACTGAATCTGTAGATGGCATTGGTTAGTATAGTCATTTTGACAACACTGATTTTTCCAACCCAAGAACCTGGTAGATCTTTCTCTTTGGTTTCTTTCGTCAGCATCTCGTAGTTTTCCGAGCACAAGTCTTCTGTCTCCTCAGGTAGGTTTATTCCTCGGTATTTCATTCTTGATGTGATCGTGACCGTGGTTGTTCCTTTCTCTTTCTGATCTTTGACTGTTAGTGTATAGGAGTGCAGCAGCTTTCCTGTATTAGTTTGTATCTACAACCTGACCTAATCACTGATGCGCTCCGGCAGTTCTCTGCTGGCATCTTCAGGGTTTCCTATGTACCGTGTAATGTCATCTGCAAACAGCAACAGTTTTACTTCTTTTCCAGTGTGGAGCCCCTCCCCCCTTTTTTTTCTTCTCTGATTGCAGTGACTGGGACCTCCAAAAGTATGTTGAATTGAAAGTGGCAAGAGTGGGCCTCTTTGTGTTGTCACCAAGTTTAGAGGAAATGCTTTCAGCTTTTCACTGTTGAGTATGATGTTTGTGGGTTCGTCATATGTGACCTTTATTATGTTGAGGTGGGTTCCCTGTAAGCCCACTTTCTGAAGAGTTTTTATCATAAATGGATGTTTAATTTTATCAAAAGATTTTTGTGCACTTATTGAAATGGTCCTGCCGTTTTTATTCTCCAATTTGTTAATGTGGTATGTCACACTGATTGATTCAGTTCAGTTCAGTCGCTCAGTTGTGTCCGACTCTTTGCGACCCTATGAATCGCAGCACGCCAGGCCTCCCTATCCATCACCACCTCCCGGAGTTCACTCAGACTCGTGTCCATCGAGTCAGTGATGCCATCCAGCCATCCCATCCTCAGTCATCCCCTTCTCCTCCTGGCCCCAATCCCACCCAGGATCAGAGTCTTTTCAGTGAGTCAACTCTTTGCATGAGGTGGCCAAAGGACTAGAGTTTCAGCTTTAGCATCACTCCTTCCAAAGAACATCCAGGACTGATCTCCTTCAGAATGGACTGTTTGGATCTCCTTGCAGCCCAAGGGACTCTCAAGAGTCTTCTCCAACACCACAGTTCAAAAGCATCAATTCTTTGGCGCTCAGCTTTCTTCACAGTCCAGCTCTCATATTAAAACATTGATCAGGAGTTTTTGCAGAAATTGATGCTTGTAGCCAGTGATTTGTTATGTAAGTGAATATTGAAACACGGTGGCCAGTAACATTTGGGTAACAAAAGACGTATTAGTTACGCCTCTTGTCGATGATGTGTTAAAAAATTCTTGCATCCTTGGGATAAATCCCACTTGGTTGTGGTGTGTGATTCTTTTAATATATTGTTGGATTCAGTTTGCTAGTATTTTGTTGAGAATTTTTGCGTCTACGTTCATCAGGGATGTTGGTCTGTAATTTTCTTTTTGTGGTATTTGTGCCTAGTTTTGAAATCAGGGTGATGGTGGCCTTATAGAATGAGTTTGGAAGTATTCCTTCCTTTGCAATTATTTTGGAATAGTTTCAGAAGGATTGGTGCTAATATTCTCTAAGTATTTGATAGAATTCACCTGTGAAGCCATCTGGTCCTGGAGTTTTCTTTGTTGGGACTAATCACAGTTTCAGTTTCAGTACTTGGTAATTGGTTTGTTCATACTTTCTCTCTCTTCCTCGTTTACTTTTGGGAAATTATAGCTTTCTAAGAATTTGTCTATTTCTTCCAGGTTGTCCATTTTATTGGCATATAGTTTCTCTGTAGTAGTCTCTGATGGTCCTTTGTATTTCTGTGATGTCAGTAGTAACTTCTTTTACATTTCTAATTTTATTGATTTAGGTCCTCTCCTTTTTTTTTCTTGATGAGTCTTGCTAAAGGTTTATCAATTTTGTTTATCTTTTTAGGAAATCAGCTTTTAGTTTTATTGATTTTTGTATTTTATCTCTATTTCATTTCTGCACCAATATTTATGACTTCTTTCTTTCTACTAACTTTGGGTTTTGTTTGACTTCTTTCTCTAGTTGCTTTAGATGTAAGGTTAGATTATTTGTGAGTTTTCTGATTCCCCAGGTAAGCTTGTATTGCTATAAACTTATCTCTTAGACCTGCTTTTGCTGCATTCCATAGGTTTTGGATGGCTGTGTTTTCATTTGTTCTTACGTATTTTTTAATCTCTTTGATATCTTCAGTGATTCATTGGTTGTTTAGTAGCTTATTGTTTAGTCTCCACATGTTTATGTTTTTTGCAGTTTTTTCCCTTGTAATTGATTTCTAATCTCATAATGTTGTGGTTGGAAAAATTACTTGATATGATTTCAGTTCTCTTAAATTTACTGAGGCTTGCTTTGTGGCCTCGCATGTGAGCCGTCCTAGAGAGTGTTCCATGTACATTTGAACCTTGCTACTATCAGATGACGCTTACTCCTTGGAAGAAAAGTTATGACCAACCTAGATAGCATATTCAAAAGCAGAGACATTACTTTGCCGACTAAGGTCCATCTAGTCAAGGCTATGGTTTTTCCTGTGGTCATGTATGGATGTGAGAGTTGGACTGTGAAGAAGGCTGAGTGCTGAAAAATTGATGCTTTGAAACTGTGGTGTTGGAGAAGACTCTTGAGAGTCCCTTGGACTGCAAGGAGATCCAACCAGGCCATTCTGAAGGAGTTCAATCCTGGGATTCTTTGGAAGGAGTGATGCTAAAAAGCTGAAACTCTAGTGCTTTGGTCACCTCATGTGAAGAGTTGACTCATTAGAAGAGACTCTGATGCTTGGAGGGATTGGGGGCAGGAGGAGAAGGAGACGACCGAGGATGAGATGGCTGGATGGCATCACTGACTCGATGGACGTGAATCTGAGTGAACTCCGGGAGTTGGTGATGGACAGAGAGGCCTGGCGTGCTGCGATCCATGGGGTCGCAAAGAGTCAGACACGACTGAGCGACTGAACTGAACTGAACTTTCAGATGGAATGCTCCATAAATGCCACTGAAGTCCATCTGATCCAGTGTGTCATTTAAGGTCTGTGTTCTTTTATCCTGTCTGGATGATCTGTTCGTTGTGTAACTATTATGGCGTTATTGTCAATTCTCACCTTTTGTTGACATTTGCCTTATGTATGGAGGTGCTTCCTGTGCTGGGCTCACATGTTACAATTGTTACATCTTCTTGGATTGATTCTTTGATCATTTTGTCCTTCTTCAAAGTGGACACACAAAGTGTCCTTCTTTATCTCTTCTAACAGTCTTTAAAGTCCATTTTGTCTGATCCGAGTAGTGTTACTCCAGCTTTCTTTTGATTTCCATTTGCATAGAATCTCTCTTTGCATCCCCTCACTTCCAGCCTGTGTGTGTCACTAGATATGAATTGGGTCTCTTGTAGACGGCATATATATGGGTCTTGTCTTTGTATCCATTCAGCCAGTCTGTGTCTTCTGGTTGAAGCATTTAGTTCATTTACATATAAGAGTATTATCACTTACATATATTCTTACAGTCAGTCTCCTGCATGTGAATGAGTTGCATTCTGGGAGTACGTTCGTAAGTCCAGTTTGTAAGTCCAGCAAAGTTAACCTAGGCACCCAGCTTTTACAGAGATGTGAACTCCCGTGATTGGACATGTGAATGCATGTTGCATGTTTGAAAGTTAACAACTTGAAGGTTCGTATGTTGGAGACTGACTGTACGCCATTTTGTTCATTGTTTTTGATCTGTTTTGTAGATATTTTTTTCTTTCTTTGCTGCTCTTTTGTTCTTCTGTGATATGACTATCTTTAATGTTGTGTGTGGATGCCTTTTTCTTTTTTGTGTGTATATCTGTTATAGATTTTTCAGTTGTGGTTATCGGGTTTTGATACAGCAGTCTGTATGTGTATATATGTGATTGTTTTAAGCTGCTGGTCTCTTAATTACAAATGCATTTCAAATGCCCAGTAGTTGTACTCTCCTCTTCTCATGATTACTGGCTTTGAGGTCATATTTGTATGTGGGCTTTTCATCCCTTTACTATGTATCTTTTCCGGTGAGCCTTCCCATTCCATCATTTTCTTGTTTTTAGTTGTGGCCTTTCCTTTTCCACTTAGAGAAATTCCTTTAGTATTTGTTGCAAAGCCACTCTGGCGGTGCTGAATTCTTTCAGCTTTTGCGTATCTGTAGAGCTTTTGATTTCTCCGTCAGATCTAAAGGAGAGCCTTGCTGGGTATCCTTGGCTGTAGGTTTTTCCCTGTCGTCACTTTAAGTATTGTGTATTGTGCCGCTCTCTTCTGGCCTGCAGAGGTTTTGTTTTGCTTTTGTTGTGCTTTGACACCAAGTTGGAGGCTACTGGGGGGCTTCCTTGATGGCTCAGACGGTAAAGAATCTGCCTGCAGTGCAGGAGACCTAGGTTCAGTCCCTGAGTCTGGAACGTCTCCTGGAGAAGGAAATGGCAACCCCCTCCGGTGTTCTTGCTTGGGAATTCCATGGACAGAGGGACCTGGCTGGCTGCAGTCCATGGGGTCCCAGAGTCAGACATGACTTAGTCCTGGAAGAGATGATGGTGGCTCAGAGCAGGGCAGTGGGGATTGGGGTGGGGCTGACGGGATTCACAGGTGGGTAGGGGTGTAGAGAGAAGAGGGTGGGAGAGCCAGAGACTTCCAGCTTTGGGGTTTGGATAATCAAGGAAGATGGTGATGGTGGCACACACTTGTTAGAACAAGTTTGGAGAAGGGAATAAAGGGCTGTGTCTGGGGATAACCTAGGGGGAGCTGGAAGGTGGATGGAGTTACAAGTCAGATGGGATTTGTCAGTGCACGTCAGCCGTTGAATCTACATGGAGATTCATTATGCTGTTTTTACTGGTTTTGTACGTGCTTGAAGTTTTCCACAGTGAAAAAGAGAGAAACGTTGAGAGAGAAAAGCGTTCTGTGTCAGATTGTGTTATTTGAAATGGAAACTGAAGTCGGCAGTTGAGTGTGAGATTGGAGGTCGCGGCTGGAGATGACCAGGGTAAGCCTCGTGGAGAGGACGGGGCGGGCTTGCAGGACTCCGCCTGGGATGCGCCCACATCTAGCGGTCAAGCGGAAGAGGACGGGCCAGTGGAGGAAACGCGGCGGGAGAGTGATGAGCAGGTGCGGGTGGAGGCGGCAGGAAGAGCGCTTCCTGGAGGGCGCGGCAGCCACGTGGATGCCCAGCGGCCAGCGCCCGGTGTCCTGCAGTGGGTGGCGGTCCTGCAGTGGGTGGCGGGCGGTCGGAGTGGCCGCCCTCCATGCATCGCTGAGTGTGAACGCCTGCCAGGCTGTGGCGGGGAGTCGAGTGGGAAAGAAGAAAGTGGAGCCAGGACCGTAGACGCGCTCCAGTTTTCTACGTGGATGGGAGCAGAGACCTGGGTAACACTCGATGCAGGGAGAGGCTTGTGTGTGTGCTGTATTTTGGAAAGAAGCAGAGCACAGGAGTCAAGTCCCTGGATTCAAGTCTCAGCTTTGCCACGTAGCAGCTCTAGGACCTCAGTTTTCTCGCGTGCAAAGTGGGGATGTTAGTGATGCTCGCTCCTTGGGGCTGTTGTGACAGTCGAGTCAGTTGCTGTGCATGCAGTGCCTGGTGAGCGCCCTGTGTGGGCGTTTGCCGGAGGTCTCCTCCTGTGCGCCAGTGTTGTCATGGAGACGAGGGAGAAGAGGGTGCTGCCTGAGAGAGGGAAGACTTGCGGGCAGAGAGCAGACTTCCAGGTGGGCAGGGAGTCTTCGCGAGGAGCGGGCGAGAGGAGCCGGCGAGTGCGTGCTGACACCAGGCCGCGGCGCTGGCGGCTCAGCCACTGGAGAGGTCCTGCCGGTGGCAGAGTGTGCTCCTCGCTCCAGTGGTTAACCTCTGCAAAACCCGCCTCTTATCAGATTCCTACTCATCAGGCTGCTCCGGCCTCAATTGAAACCACGTCTCTGGGTCTTGGCGCCCTTATGTGTAAGATGACACGCTATCCTTGACAAGGACTAAATGTTCCTTCAGCCCTGAAATGCTCTGTGCTCTGATTGTTTTTGTTTCAGGTTGTCTCCAGGCCTAGCTTGGTCTCACTTTTAAGCCAGCAAAAGAATGAATGGGCGTGGACGGGGAAAGGCAGCCGGGTTTCCCAGAGAAAGGCCCGTTTCCTGCAGAGACTGCTGTAGCAGCAGGAACCTCAGAATACCATCCGCAGAACCTTTCGGTCAGTAGGATGGCATTTCCTTGTAGGTGCTGACTCCATCAGAGCATGAAAAATGTGTGCTACTGAGACCTGGCAACTGTATTGTTATTTTGTTGAACAGTAGAAGAGTTATTTTATGGGAAACTTCATTTCCTGCCATGTGTTTTAACTTAGGACGAGGCTGGTTGAGGTCTCAGTTGCAGAATCTTCTGGTTCACAGAATATGAGAACAAGTACAAATGTTAAAACACAGTTTCTCCATCACATTTTCCCTTTTCACTAAAAGTAGAGAAAGAGTAGCGTATAACCAGAGCCATGATTACAAATCTTAGTTACATGAAATCATTTTCAGAATAAAAGTGATGTGGCCTTCAAAAAGATTTTGCTAGTGTTTTTCACTCTATGTCGTCAGGAATCTGTTTATAGTGAACAGTACTTGTATTGAGAAAATAAAATGTTAAGAGGGAAACGTGTGTTTAAAAATCAGGGATTGTGCAAGGTAGTTTGCATTTTTGCCCAGATTACTTAGACTAATTGCCACAGGAATGTTGCCTTTTATAGTAATATGAGTAGGCAAAAAGCATCTGGGGACATTTTCATGAAGGCTATCCAAATGAAAAGTGGACCTTTCCAATAGGATGTGTAACTTCTTTCCCTTCTTCATTGAATTCTTTATTTGGAGTTTGGCAGACTGTTGCTGATGGTATTTTACATGGTCTAACGTTTGCTGACTGGGCAAGCTTGTGTTTCAGCTCAGGTTCTCTGCGCCTCCACCCTGGGCCCCATGACATGAATGTCACTTCCCTGACTCTTCGGGATGTGTTTAAAGGTTGCACTTACCTAGATTTTAATGAATCTGACAGAAGCCCATTAAACTGTCACAGGTGAAATAATCAAGCTCTTGGCTATGTCTTCACGGATTATTATTTGGAAGGAATGCTGCTGAAGCTGAAACTCCAGTACTTTGGCCACCTCATGCGAAGAATTGACTCATTGGAAAAGACTCTCATGCTGGGGGGGATTGGGGGCAGGAGGAGAAGACAGAGGATGAGATGGCTGGATGGCATCACTGACTCGATGGACAGGGAGGCCTGGCGTGCTGCAATTCTTGGGGTCGAAGAGTCGGACATGACTGAGCAACTGAACTGAACTGATACTCAAAGAAAATAATGAAAACAAATGTTTCTTTTTTGTAAACCTAAAAAAAAAAATGGAGATTAGTAATGTAATGGAGAGTCCTCTGATGATCGTTGTCTCTTGTCTTTGTAATAAGATGTTTAGAGCGTGTGGCAGAGGAAGAGGCCTGTCCCACTGAAGAAACCCCCGTCTTCCCCGCCCTCTTCTGTATTTTGAATATGAACTAGGCCAGGCTTGCTTTAATGGTCTCCCACCTCCTTTCTTCTTTCTGTTTTGACCATAAAAAGCTCCTGAATTTCTACTAACCTTTGTTTTAGAAACCAGTTTTAGGTCACTTTGAGTTAGAGTTTTGATCCATTCTGCAAATATTTACTGACTCTTCACTGCAGATGGTGACTGCAGCCATAAATTAAAAGACGCTTAATCCTTGGAAGAAAAGTTATGACCAACCTAGATAGCATATTAAAAAGCAGAGACATTACTTTGCTGACTAAGGTCAAGGCTATGGTTTTTCCTGTGGTCATGTACGGATGTGAGAGTTGGACTGTGAAGAAGGCTGAGCGCCAAAGAATGGATGCTTTTGAACTGTAGTGTTGGAGAAGACTCTTGAGAGTCCCTTGGACTGCAAGGAGATCCAACCAGTCCATTCTGAAGGAGATCAGCCCTGGGATTTCTTTGGAAGGAATGATGCTAAAGCTGAAACTTCAGTACTTTGGCCACCTCATGCGAAGAGTTGACTCATTGGAAAAGACTCTGATGCTGGGAGGGATTAGGGGCAGGAGGAGAAGGGGGCGACCAAGGGTGAGATGGCTGGATGGCATCACCAACTCGATGGACATGAGTCTGAGTGAACTCCGGGAGTTGGTGACGGACAGGGAGGCCTGGCGTGCTGCGGTTCATGGGGTCGCAAAGAGTTGGACACGACTGAGCGACTGAACTGAACTGGGCATTTAGCCTTGTGCTTAAGGTGGGGAGTCGATCTAGATGTCGGTCTCTGTTTCCTGCCTGTAGGAGGCTTGTGGTCTGTGTATGGAAAAGATAAGTTCATGAATATTTCCATTTACATAAAGCATGATAAGTAGAATAGACAGGCGGAAACGACAGAAGTTCAGGGCTTCCTGGCTCAGGCTGGTGGTGGGTGAGCCAGGGGAGGAGGCGTGAGGGGAGCTCACGGAGCTGGCTCCGGGACGAGCCTGGCTGTGTGTGCCTGTGCCCAATGTGGGTTTGACTTGCTGAGTCCTGGGTGGACCCAGCACAGAAGCCCCAGCAGCAGGAGGCAGCTGCGTGAGGCACAGCCTTGTCCACCTCAGCCCGCTGGGGCCAGGCCTCGGGCTCCGGAAGGGTTGTGGGGGAAGGAGCATGGTGGGCTCAGTCGTGCGTGTCAGTGACTTTGCCTTCGGGACAGCACTCAGGCGGTCAAGGGCCGGGCAGACCCGGGTGTGACTCTGGGCTCAGCCCTGCCTGAGTGCCCGTGAGCACATCGCCGGCCCTTTCTGTCTGCTCTTCTGCGGAGTGGAGGGTGACAGTCCTGTCTCTGGGGTGGAATGTGGTTGTCCGTATTAGCTGCGTGAATTAGTGTGCATTAAGCGTCTGCCTGGGAACCCGGAGTGCTCCTGCACTGGGTGCCCCTCAGGTGCTGGCTGCCGTCACAGAGCGTGTAGCTGTGAGCTGGCAGTTGGCAGGAAAGGAGTGCCGCGTCGGGTGAGGGGACAGTAGCTTTGGGAGTGCTTGGGGGCCTCGGCCCGGAGGCGCAGAGCGAGCAGAGGTGAGGCTCCTGGTGAGGAGTGGGAGGAGGAGCAGCGAAGGGGCAGGGGGACCAGATCAGGGAGGCGGGGGCCGGGGAGTTCCGCGCCCCAGGCCCCAGGCCAGGAGGAGGCCTCGGGACGTGCAGAGGAGCCTGCGACTCAGGAGATCAGGGAGGCTGAGAACTGAGGGTGGGGCGTTGAGTTTGGTTGTCGGAGAAGATGCCCCCCAGCCCTGGGGGAAGTCACAGGAGGCAGCAGCCAGGTTACCCTGGGCACCGAGAGCGTCACGGGGGCAGGAAGGTTTTGTTGGATAGAAGAGTATCAGTAGATTCTGGGGTTAAAGGCTGGATTTCCAAAATAAAGACAGTATGGCTTTTAAGTTGGTTCTAAGGAATGATGCTAAAGCTGAAGCTCCAGAACTCTGGCCACCTCATGTGAAGAATTGACTCATTGGAAAAGACTCTGATGCTGAGAGGGATTGGGGGCAGGAGGAGAAGGGGATGACCGAGGATGAGATGGCTGGAGGGCATCACGGACTCGATGGACATGAGTCTGAGTGAACTCCGAGAGATGGTAATGAACAGGGAGGCCTGGCGGGCTGTGATTCATGGGGTTGCAGAGTCGGACACAACTGAGCAACTGAACTGAAGCAAAATAACGTGGAGACTGTGGTTCCAAGGGCACCGGGCTGCCCGTGAGAACCGCCACTTGGGGCTGGGTGCTCGGCCTTCGAGGCCCTGTGTGGCGGCAGCGATGGTGTGACCGGTCAGTGGTGCGTGGATGGAGTGTGAGAATGCCATGTGATGCAGATGCACACCGGTGGACTCGATGCCATTGGTGTCGTGAGCTACAGTAGATGCTTACTGAGCACTTCTTCAGGGGCAGCAGTGCCGCTCCCACAGGCTGTGCCTGAGTTGCGTGTTGGCGCCTCCCGCCAGCTCTGTGAGAGGCGAACGCTGTTCCTGAGTTGTTGAGGAGGGACCGCTAGCATCGGGCATCGTGTCTGATGAGTCGCAGGGTCTGGGCCGCAGGCTGGATGTCGGGGGAGGCTGGTAGGAGCTGAGTGAGGCCGCCTTCCAGGCAGGGTGGGTGGGGCTGGGATCACAGAGGTGCAGGCAGAGGCTCCGCAGGGCAGAGCCAACCTGACTTCCTCTCAGGGACAGGAGAGAGGGCTGGTGAGGACGCTGAGAAAGGTCCGCAGTGGCAGGGGTTTTACGGGAGCACAAGAAAGCCAGCGCGTTTTCAGAGGTGCTTTGTGGTCGGGGAGACCACCAGCATCTGGAGAACCTTCCTGTGGAATTTTAGGAGCTGTCTCCCACTGCTCGCTTGACTGGACTTGGGCCTACTGGAGAAAAGGCGCTGGATGGGCGCACATTCGTTGGAAGGACTGATGCTGAAGCTGAAACTCCAGTACTTTGGCCACTTGATGCGAAGAACCGACTCATTGGAAAAGACCCTGATGCTGGGGAAGATTGAAGACGGAAGGAGAAGGGGACGACAGGATGAGATGATTCGATGGCATCACCGACTTGATGGACATGAGTTTGGGTGGACTCTGGGAGTTGGTGATGGACAGGGCGGCCTGGCGTGCTGTGATCCATGGGGTTGCAGAGAGTCAACAGGATGGAGTGACTGAATTGAAACTCTCATTAGGAAAGGAGGCCCCCTGACCTTGACTGAGCCCCGGGGCGCCCCCTGGTGGAGCTGAGAAGGTAACACAGGCAGAGAGGCTGTATTTGGACGCCTGCGGCTGGTGGGATCTGCTGCCAGAAGTGGAGCCCGGAGCAGCAGGAGGTGGGGAGTCTTGCTGCCTTCTCCCTCCTGTTGTGACGAAGTCCCAGCTCTGGGAGGAGGAGAGACCCAAAGGCGGGGGAGACAGGAAACGGCGAAAGTAGAGCCACGTGGAGCTTGAGGAGTGTGGGCCGTGGATAACCCTGAACTGAAGAGGGCCTGACTCAAACCTTTTTAGAATTTTCTGAAAATCAGACACGTCATTTAAAACAATGCTTCTCCAGCGACCTGTAGCAAAAGGCTATTTTCGCTGCTGTTTGAAGGTTGTGAATTGTTTATATCTTGTAAAATACAATAAAAATGAACTGGAAAAGATAAATGAAGGAAACAGAGACACAGGGAGCACACACCCAATTTGTTGTCTGTTGTCAGAGTCAACAGAGACACAGTTGACTCTTCGAAATTGCTAAACACAAAGTTTCTAAGTGTTTGCTTTTAATTTCTGAAGTCTGCGTGACTTGGACTTAGGCAGGCTCAGGACAAACACAGGCTTGCGGCTGACCGTGGCTCTCATGGAGCAGGCAGGGCCTCTCGGGGCTGGCGGCGGGGGGGCCGCTCTTTCCAGAGCACCCAGCTCGGTGCTGGCACACTCTGCACACTCGGCAAACATGCACTTGTTAAACAGTCCCCTCAAGAGAGTCTTTATACGCAGAATAAAATTCAATGAGTATGATAGCAAGTCTCTCCAAATAATTGAATTTGTTCATCTGCTAGGCAGAATTCTGTAGCAAAGTGTGCATTACCTTGTTTTACAATTTTTGAAAACCCCATCTTTGTAGAGTAAAAAAAAAAA
>SJYC01102724.1:0-54927 GCA_006408675.1 Madoqua kirkii | reverse complement strand
CATCTCAGGTGTGGCCGTCTTCTCTCTCCATAGCGGATTCCGCATCTCGGGTGTGGCCTCCTTCTCTCTCCATAGCGGATTCCACATCTCAGGTGTGGCCGTCTTCTCTCTCCATAGCGGATTCCGCATCTCAGGTGTGGCCTCCTTCTCTCTCCATAGCGGATTCCGCATCTCAGGTGTGGCCGTCTTCTCTCTCCCAAGCGGATTCTTTCATGCTAGCGCTCAGGCATGTCTGACTCCCTTCGACTCTCTGAACTGTGGCGTCCCCGGCTCCCCTGTCCATGGCATTCTCCGGGCAAGAATACTGGAGTGGGGTGCCATTTCTTCCTCCAGGGATCTCCCTGACCCAAGGAGTCTTCTGTGTCCCCTTCATTTCAGGCAGATTCTTTGCCTGCTGAGCCATCAGTTAATCTTCCTCCCATGAGGGAGGTTTGTGAGGGCGGGAACCAAGACAGACTTGCGTCTTTACCACCAGCACGAGCCTCTGCGCCTGTACATGGCCGGCGGACGGGCTGTCTGTCGTTTGCCGGGCAGCTGAGGGTGGGGATCTCAGGATGACGCCGGGTCCCTCGGCTGCGGCTGTGTGCCTGCTGTGTGCTGGGCCCTGGGGCGGGATGGGCTGCCTGTGCCACCGGCGGCGCGGACGCACGTGCTCCGCTGCAATGAGGCCCTTCCCCTCTGCTCTTCATGGGCTCGCTGTGAAGGACGGCATTTTTAACAGGCTGTGTGCGTGAGTGTGTGTGTGTCTACAACTTACTCTTTCTTGGAAAGATGTTTTACTAAATATGTATTGTGATATTTTCTTAAGCCTGTTCAGATGAGATTCTTCTGTGGCATTTCATGGAGCGCTTTTCCCTAAAGGTGGAGGGTTTCCAGAGTTACTAGAGAAGAGGGCTTCCCCCTCAGGTACTGGAGAAAAAGGTCTCTTATCAACATCAAGCAGCAGAGGGTGCTATAGTTCAAGAAATGAAGCAGCAAAAATAGCTCAGAGATTAGTTTTTTTTAAACACAGATGCTATAGAAATGCCATTCACCTCTTTGCTGAAAGCATATAGCACCGTGTTAGTAAGTGTTAACTGTCATCTTTTAAAATGTGTATCTTGTCTGAAATAGAAAGGAAATCATTCATGGAAAGAAGGAAGTAAATCAGGCAGAAATAACCTGGGGACCTTTTCTGGAGCACTTCCTGCCCAGAACTTGTTTTCTAAGACTAAAAAATGACCAGGTGCCTAAGGGCAGAGTTGAGAAGAGAAGAGAACAGCTTTTAAGGCCATAGATCAGGTCAGGAGGGGGCACCAAGTGCTTCTTTTCCCTGGGGGCGGGGGATGAGGCTGTGCCTTTCTTAGATTATACTGTCTGTCCTTCAGTTCCAGTGGACACATGTGTTTCCTGGACGTGGGGATGGGGCTTCCTGTGGTCTCGGTTGGTGGGAAATTCCTCTTTCCTTGGCATGTGGCTAGGTTCATTGCATCTCTTGGAACCCTCACCCAAAAAAAGTCTGTGGCGCGCAGTTATTGATGGCGTGAGACTCACAAGTTCTCCACTCCAGGAGAGTGCTTAGAAGCGAAGAAGGCAGCGTGAGGCTGTCAGTTTAGGAGGCTGCCTCAGCCTGTTCAGTGCCAGCAAGAGAGTTTTTGTTGATTCTTTTTCACAATTAGGAAGCTCTTTTATCAAGATAAACGTATCATAAAATTCACCATTTAAAAGGTACAGTTCAGTGATTTCCAGTGTATTCGCAGATGAATTCACAGTATATTCTAGAATTGTACGGTGATGAGCCGGTCAACTTTCAGCACGTCCTCGTGATCCCGGAAGGAAGCTGCCCTGAGCACCACCCACGCGCCGTCCTCCCCCAGGCACCCACTCCTCTGGTCTCTGCCTTCTGCAGGTCCCCACCCTGGACGCTCTCTGCCGGGCTCTGCGCTGCGGGGCCTTCTCTGTGACGAGCTTCCTTCACTCCTGTCGGGTCTTTGACCTCCCCGGTGGCTCAGACGGTGAAGCCTCTGTCTCCAGTGCGGGAGACCCGGGTTCAGTTCGTGGGTCGGGAGGATCTCCTGGAGAAGGAAATGGCACCCCACTCAGTTCTCTTGCCTGGAAAATGCCATGGGCCCAGGAGCCTGGCAGGCTGCAGCCCATGGGGTCGCAGAGCCGGACACGGCTGAGCGACGTCACTTTTTGACTTAACGTCTGTGCGTGGCGTGCTTCTGTACCTCATTCCATCCCGTGAAGGTGCCGCCTTTGTTCACGTGTTCATCAGCTGGAGGATAGTTAGCTTGTTTGGGAACTTCTAGGCTGTTACCAGTAATGCTGCTGTGAACATTCGTGTGCACGTTTTTAAGTGAATGTATATTTTCTTTTTTCTTGAGTATATACCTCAGAGTAGAAGTGCTGGTCACATCTTGACATTTTCAGGCACTGCCAAATTGCTCTTTAAAGTAGCAAGGCCATGTTACATTCCCATCAGCAATGTACGGAGGTTCCAGTTCTCCAGATCCTCACTGACACTTGCCATTGTCTTTTTGATCAGCCATGCATCCAGGTGAGTGTGACGTAATGGCTCATTGTGATTTTAATTTGCATTTCCCTAATGACAAATGAGGCCGAGCAATTTTTCATGTACTTTTCATGTATCTTCTTTGGAGAAATGTTTGTACAAGTCCTTTGCCCGCTTTTGAAATGTGATTGTGTTTATTTATCTCTTTGTCCGTGCTGGGTCTTTGTTGCTGTGTGGACATCTCTGTAGTTTGGGGGAGCAGGCGCTCCCGGTTGTGATGCGTGCGTTTCTCATTGCTGAGGCTTCTCTGGTTGTGGAGCGCAGGCTCCAGGCTGTGTGGCTCGGGAGCTGTGGCTCCCAGGCCCTAGAGCCCGGGCCCAAAGTCGTGACACGCAGGCTCAGCCGCTCCTTTCCCAGACCAGCGTCTCCTGCGCGGGCAGCAGGTCCTTTTCCACCGAGCCACCAGGGCAGCCCCCTTTACCCATGTTTGAATTTCTTTTCATTACTATGTGCTGTATATAAATTACTCGTTAGATACATGATTCTGAAATACTTGCTCCATTCCAAGGGTCCTCTTTGACCTGTCTTGATGGTGTGCTCTACACAGGTGCGGCCAGACGCCTTCCCTTTATGCAGTCGGTTTCTCCAGTTTCTCTGACCTGCATGTTCTAGTGTCGTTTCTGAGTAACTGGCCGTGAAGAGTCACTCCTGTGTAAGTCTGGGTTTATAATTTTAATGTTTATGTGTAGGTCTGTGATCTAATCAGAGTTAATGTTTGTATATCGTATGAGATGGGAGTCCAGCTTTATTCTTTTCCGGGTACTATTCGCTTGTCCTGGCACTTTTTTTTTTTAATTGAAGTATAGTTGATTTTCAGTGTTTCAGTTATATGTGTGTGTGTTTATTCTTTTTTAGATTCTTTTTCCTTTATAGATTATTATAAAACCATCACCACTTACTGAAGACTCTTCTTTTGCATTAGAGTGTGCTGGTAGCCTTGTTGGAAATCAGTCGACCGTAAAGCTGAGTTTAGTTTTTGATTCTCGGTCTTTGCCTTTGATGCTTGCCTGTCCCGACCCCAGTTCCACAGTGTCGTCATTGCTGTGACTTGAGATAGTTTTCAAACCAGAAGGTGTGAATCCTCCAAATTTATTCTTCTTTTCAAAGATTATTTTGATGATTCTAGGCTCCTTGAATTTCGTATCTGCTTTATGATCAACTTATCAAAGAAACCAGCTAGGGTTTGATAGGCATTATATTAAATCTGTAGATCAATTTGGGAACTATTGCCATCTTTATTGCTCTTTAAAGTAGCAAGGCCATGTTACATTCCCATCAGCAATGTACGGAGGTTCCAGTTCTCCAGATCCTCACTGACACTTGCCATTGTCTTTTTGATCAGCCATGCATCCAGGTGAGTGTGACGTAATGGCTCATTGTGATTTTAATTTGCATTTCCCTAATGACAAATGAGGCCGAGCAATTTTTCATGTACTTTTCATGTATCTTCTTTGGAGAAATGTTTGTACAAGTCCTTTGCCCGCTTTTGAAATGTGATTGTGTTTATTTATCTCTTTGTCCGTGCTGGGTCTTTGTTGCTGTGTGGACATCTCTGTAGTTTGGGGGAGCAGGCGCTCCCGGTTGTGATGCGTGCGTTTCTCATTGCTGAGGCTTCTCTGGTTGTGGAGCGCAGGCTCCAGGCTGTGTGGCTCGGGAGCTGTGGCTCCCAGGCCCTAGAGCCCGGGCCCAAAGTCGTGACACGCAGGCTCAGCCGCTCCTTTCCCAGACCAGCGTCTCCTGCGCGGGCAGCAGGTCCTTTTCCACCGAGCCACCAGGGCAGCCCCCTTTACCCATGTTTGAATTTCTTTTCATTACTATGTGCTGTATATAAATTACTCGTTAGATACATGATTCTGAAATACTTGCTCCATTCCAAGGGTCCTCTTTGACCTGTCTTGATGGTGTGCTCTACACAGTGTGCGGCCAGACGCCTTCCCTTTATGCAGTCGGTTTCTCCAGTTTCTCTGACCTGCATGTTCTAGTGTCGTTTCTGAGTAACTGGCCGTGAAGAGTCACTCCTGTGTAAGTCTGGGTTTATAATTTTAATGTTTATGTGTAGGTCTGTGATCTAATCAGAGTTAATGTTTGTATATCGTATGAGATGGGAGTCCAGCTTTATTCTTTTCCGGGTACTATTCGCTTGTCCTGGCACTTTTTTTTTTTAATTGAAGTATAGTTGATTTTCAGTGTTTCAGTTATATGTGTGTGTGTTTATTCTTTTTTAGATTCTTTTTCCTTTATAGATTATTATAAAACCATCACCACTTACTGAAGACTCTTCTTTTGCATTAGAGTGTGCTGGTAGCCTTGTTGGAAATCAGTCGACCGTAAAGCTGAGTTTAGTTTTTGATTCTCGGTCTTTGCCTTTGATGCTTGCCTGTCCCGACCCCAGTTCCACAGTGTCGTCATTGCTGTGACTTGAGATAGTTTTCAAACCAGAAGGTGTGAATCCTCCAAATTTATTCTTCTTTTCAAAGATTATTTTGATGATTCTAGGCTCCTTGAATTTCGTATCTGCTTTATGATCAACTTATCAAAGAAACCAGCTAGGGTTTGATAGGCATTATATTAAATCTGTAGATCAATTTGGGAACTATTGCCATCTTAATAATATTAAGTCTTCCAGTCCATGAATATAAGAAGCCTTTCTGTTTATTTAGATATTCTTTCTGTTTATTTAGATCTCTTTGATTTTTTTTTCAATAATGTAGTTTTTAGTGTATAAGTCTTACACTTCTTTTGTGAAGTTTATTCCCAATTATTTTATTACTTTATTATAAATAGGACTTTTTCTTAGTTTCACATTTAGATTGTTCATTGCTAGTGGGCAGAAGTACAGTTGGTTTTTATTATTAATTTTATATTCTGCAGCTTTATTTGAAGTTGTTTATTAGTTCTCGTATATTTATAGTAAATTCATTAGGATTTTCTATATATAATGTTATGTCATCTGCAGCTTTTTTCTCCTCAGTCTGGATGCCTCTTATTTCATTTTCTTGCTTAATTGCCTTGGCTAGAATGTTTGGTACAGTGTTGAGTAGAATTGGTCAGAGCAGACATCTTTGTCTTGTTTCCCTTCTCAGGTGGGGAATTTTCAGCCTTTCGGGGTTAAATATGATGAGATATTTTGTAGTTGTCTTTATCAGGCTGAGGAAATTACCATTTATTCCTGGTTTGTTGAGTATATTTATTATGTAAGGGTGTTGAATTTTGTCAAATGCCATTTTTGTATCTGTTGAGATGCTCACATGGATTTTGTCCTTTACTGTGTTAAGTGGTTTAAGTCATTGAAGATTTTCATATGTTGAACCAATATCCTCAGAATTTTGCATCTGTATTCATAAGGGATGTTGATCTGTAGTTTAGTGATATCTTTGTCTGGCTTTAGTATTAGAATAATACTGACATGGTAGAGTGAAGTGGAAAGTGGTTTTTTTCTGTTTTGGTGGGAAGTATTTGTGAAAGATAAGCATCAATTCTCCTTTCATTGTTTAACAGAGTTCACCTCTGCTGCCATCTGGACTTACCCTTGTGGGAAAATTTTAAATTCCACTAATTCAGTCCATTTATTGTGGATCTGCTCAGATTTTCTGTTTCTTCTGGAGTCCAGTTTGGTAGTTTGTGTTTTTCTAGGAATGCATCCGTTTCTTCTGAGTTAGCCAGTTTTTTATCTTACAGTTATTCATAGAATTCCTTTATAATTTTTGTGTGTGTGTGAAGTTGATGATCATGTCCCATCTTTCATTCTTGATTTTAGTAATTATATTTTTTCCCTTTTTTTCTTAGTCATTCTAGCTAAAATTTTGTCAGTTGTGTTTACCTTCTGCTTTAAAAATTTCATTAACGATAGTCAATTTATTTGCCTTTTCCCTTTTAGGGTTGATTTTTTTATCCCAGGAGTCTCTGTGGTTGGTGGGTTCTCAATATGCTCGAGCCCTAGGCTGCTGGAACAAGAGAGAATGGTAGAGCTGGCAGTGAAACATACAAGCCATTTTTTCCCTTTTTTTCTAGTCATTCTAGCTAAAATTTTGTCAGTTGTGTTTACCTTCTGCTTTAAAAATTTCATTAACGATAGTCAATTTATTTGCCTTTTCCCTTTTAGGGTTGATTTTTTTATCCCAGGAGTCTCTGTGGTTGGTGGGTTCTCAATATGCTCGAGCCCTAGGCTGCTGGAACAAGAGAGAGTGGTAGAGCTGGCAGTGAAACATACAAGCCACCCTCCTGCTCTCTGGATTCACAGTCAGGTGAGCAGACCTCTGTTGAAGCTTGGAGATCTGGGCTCTCTGCCTCACAAAATTGAGCTCATTTAATCCACCTAAGGATCCTAGGCTTGGGTGCAAAGGGTACATGCTCACAGAGAGCTCCCTTCCGTCCAGAATGCAGATTCCAGAAGGGGTACAGGAGCAGCATATTTGTTTACCTTTTACTTTTCGGCCATGCCACCTGGCGTGTGGGGTCCCAGCTCCCCAGCCAGGGACAGAAGCTGCACCCCACACAGTGGAGGGTGGGGTCCTAACCCGGGGCCACCAAGGAGGCCCCCAAGGAGCAGAGTCGTGTTAATGCACTGAAGGAAGGCGCAGAGATACCCTGGGGTCGGGAAACTCCTTCTGGGTCACCACGCAGTATTCAGTGGGAAATGGGCCTTCTGCGTATCTTGTCAGTGGTAATTCCATTAATCGGGTTATTTTGTCCTCAGTGTCCTAAGTGAAGGGAATTAAGCTACCGTTCTCTCATTATTTGGGGGCGGGGAGGGGGGAGAGACAATCTCTGATTACACACTTTTCCTGCCCAGAGCTGAGCTCTGCTAACCCTGTGGTGCGGTCGCCTCTCTATTTCAGTCTCTGGAAAGCTCTTCACTCATGAGTCTGAGACGGAGTCCACATCTGCTGCTAATACTCATGGGTCACCGTGGGGCTCAGCACAGCCCTATGCTGCTCCTCACTACCTGCTAGAACCCTGATAACAAAGAGTGAGCTCAGGAAAGACTTGTCTTCTTGATTTTGATCCTTGTCTTTTTTTTTTTTTTTTTTACTGCCATCCCCTTCATTTCTAGAGTGTGCCTTCTTTACCTACCAACAATCTCCACCCCATCCCAGGCACTTTCTTCTCCTCTTCACCAGAAAGGAGAATGGGTGTGTGCCTGCTCAGTCCTTAAATCTTGTCTGACTCTATGTGACCCCATGGGCTGTAGCCCACCCACCAGGCTCCTCTGTCCACAGGATTTTTCTAGACAAGAGGACTGGAGTAGGTTGCCATTTCCTCCTCTGGGGGATGTTCCTGACCTAGGGACTGAACCCAGATATCCTGCATTAGCAGGCAGATTCTTTACTACTGAGCCACCTGGGGTCACAAAACAGTGTGTTTGTGTTGTAAATATTGTAGATACAGACAAATTGATTTTGAAATTTATATGGGAGAGAAAAGAAACTAGGATGGCAAAAGCAGTTTTGAAAAACCCTAAAGTGTGAGGAATCATATTGCTCAAATTTAAGATTAAAGTCAGGCTACAATAATCAATACAGTGTAGTATTGGTGAAGGAGTAGGCATACAGATCAAAGGGACAAATTCAAGCGCTCAGAACTAGACGGACACGTACAGCCTTTTGAACCTTGACAAAGGGGTTAAAGAAACTCAATGGAGAAGCAGTGACCTTTTCAACAAACGGTGCTGAGTGGTTGTCTGTCCATGTGCAAAAATAAAACAGAGAACCCTGACCTAGATCTCACACTTTATATTCAAAATTAAAATATGTTGTAGGTCTAAGGTCCAAAACTGTAAGGTTTAGAAGACATAGGAAATACTCTGAACAGCAGGGCAGGCGGATAGTTCTTAGACATGACACAGAAAGCAAGATCCACAAGAGGAAAGATTTATATATCGAATTTAATCAAAACTAAAAATTTTTTTCTGCAAAATACACTATTAACAAAAATTTAAAAAACAAGCCACAGCCTAGGAGAAAGTGTTTGCAAGTTAGATATCCAACAAAGAACTTGTATCCAGAATGTACAAAGAACTCAAAAGGCAGCAAAAGAAAACAAACCTGATTTTTAAATGGACAAAGGACTGAACACTTTCCTAAAAGGATATAAGGATGTCAAATGAGCAGTGAGACGACAGTCCACGTCGTCCGTCATTAGGGGAATGCAGGCTAAGACCACACCTGGTGGGCTCGTCTGCAGGCCTGTTAGGATGTCTGCGCTGAAAGTGTCGACCCCGGCCAGTGGTGCCAGTGGCGCGCAGCAGCCGGGACCCTCACGCTGCTGACAGTGCCGGCGGGAACGCAAGGCTGCCCCGGGAGATGCGGTTTCGTGTGGAACCAGTGCATGCTTGGCCGTAACACTGAGCAGTGACTCCTGGGTATTCATTCTAGAGAAACAGAAGAATTGTCCATACAGAAATCTGAACGTGAGTGCTTATTGCGGCTCTATTCATAGTCCTCAAACCTGGAAACAATGTGAACGCCCCTCAGCAGGCGAGTGGGTTAGGAGCTGCGATGCGTTCTTACGGCGCACAGGCAGACCTCGCCGTGCCGCGTTCCGCTTTACTGCGCTTCACGGATGACTGTGTTCTTGGATCGCCAGAGGATGAGGCGGCTGGATGGCATCACTGACTTGATGGACACGGGCTTGGGTGGACTCCGGGAGTTGCTGATGGGCAGGGGAGGCCTGGTGTGCTGCGGTTCACGGGGTCGCTAAGAGTCAGGCACGACTGAGCGACTGAACTGAACTGATAATTGAATGTTTGTGGCAACCCTGTGCTGTAAGATGGTTGTTAGCGGTTTTTTAGCAATAAAGGTTTTGTTTACGTGAAGAAATTTTTTTTATTAATGTAATTTACAACACCATATGGGTTTCAGATGTACAGCAGTGACTCGGCTATTCACCAGGGCGTGTGCCTTCTTTCTCAGACTCCTTTCCATTATAGGCTGTTATGAGGGACTGAGCAGAGTGCCCTGCGCCGTGTAGCAGGAGGTCCTTGGCGTTTACTGTCTTAGTTACAGTAGCGCATGGATGTTAACCCCAAACTCCTCACTTCTCTCTCCCCTGCTTTCCCTTTGGTGACCATAAGTTTGTTTTGTATGTCTGTGAGTCTGTTTCTGTTCTGTAGATACATTGTTGGCATCATCTCTTGGACTTCGTATGTGGTGCGTGATATTGGTCTTTCTCTCTGACTTACCTTGCTCCCTGTGGCGCTCTCCAGGTCCATCCCTTAGCCTCACGTGGCGCAGTCCGTTCTTTCCTGAGGCTGAGTAGTCCTCCGTTGCATTTGTGTAGCGCCTCTTCTTTATCCATTCCTCTGTTGATGGACAGCTCGGTTGTTCCCGTGTCTTGGCAACTGTGAATACTGCTGCTGTGAACATCGGCGCCTGTATCTTTCCAAATTAGAGTTTTCTCTAGATGTGCCCAGGAGTGGGGCTGCAGGGTCATATGGGAGCGCTAGTCTTAGTTTTTGAAGGGCCTTCCATACTGTTCTCCATAGTGGCTGTAGCAGTGTATATTCCCACCAACACCCTCTTTCGTATTTCTTATTTGTAGACTTTCTGATGATGGTCATTCTGGCGGGAATGAGGTGAGGTGGTTCCGCGTTGTAGCTTTTTGATTCGCATTTCTCCAGTAACCCGGGCTGTGGAGCGGCTTTTCCTCTCCCTGTAGGCCATCTGTATGTCTTCTTTGGAGAAATGTCTGTTAGGTCTTCTGCCCGTGTTTAAAATTTTTTTTTCCTTTTTTATATTAAGCTGTATGAGCTGTTTGTATATTTTGGAAATTAAACCCTTGTTGGTAGCAGCATTTGCAAATGTTTTCCTGTAGTCTTTTTGTTTACATTTTCCTTTGCTATGCAAAGGAAAGCTCTTAAGTTTAATTAGGTCCTATTTTTTTATTTTTGTTTTTTATTTCCATTACCCTAGGAGATAGATCCAAGAAAATATTGCTATGATTTCTGTCAAAGAATAGCCTATATTTTCCTCTAGTTGTATAGTATCTGGTCTTAACATTTAGGTATTTAATCCATTTTGAGGTTTTATTTTTCTGTACGGTGTTAGCGAATGTTCTTATTTCATTCTTTTACATACAGCTGTCCAGTTTTCCCAGCACCGCTTTTAGTCAAGAGTCTGTCTTTTCTCCACTGTGTATTTTTGCCTCCTTTGTCATCAATTAATTGGCCATAAGTGCGGATTTATTTCTTGGCTTACTGACCTTTTCCTTTGCTCTATCTGTCTATGCCAGTACAAAACTGTTTTGATTGCTATATCTTAGTATTAATAGTATAAAGTATTTTAAATTAACGTATGTACTTTTTTTTAAGACATAATGCTGTTGCACACTTAAAAGACTAAAGTATAGTATAAGCATAACTTTTATGCTCACTAGGAAACCGAGTAATAGCTGTGCTCTGCCGCGTGGCCCAGCAATAAAGAGCCTGGCTGCCAGTGCCGGAGACGCAGGCTCGATGCCCGGGTCGGGAAGACCCCCTGGAGAAGGGAACGGCAGCCCACTCCAAGATTCTTGCCTGGAGAATCCCATGGACAGGGGAGCCTGGCAGGCTGCAGTCCCGGGGGTCGCAGAGAGCCCAGCGCGGCTGAGCACGCTCCCGATTCCAGTGCTTCGTGGCGGTGGTCTGCAGCCGAATCTGCAGCATTTCCCGGGTCTGCCTGTATTTGTCATTCAGCAGTAAAAACAGATCAGCTGTTGATGCACACAGCAACGTAGGTGACTCTCGGGGCGCTGTGTTGCGTGAAAGAAGCCAGTCTCATTTATGCTGCAGTCTGGGAGACAGGAGTACAGCAGTAAAACAGCTCAGTGCTCGGTGGGGTAGAGCGGGGAGCGGGGGAGCAGAGGGGGATGGCAGAGTGGAGTTCGGGGGTGCTGACGGGACTGTTCAGGGTCTTGGTTTTGGTGGTAGTTACTCTTCTCTATGTTTTGTTAAAATTCATCGAACTGTGGAACAAAAAGTAAAACGGAACTGTTACTGGAAGATAATTTTAAAAACTAAAAGATTTCTAAACCTATAGCAGCATAAAAAATACATTCTTAGGTTGTACACGGCACATTGTGTCAGTGTAGACACATGTCCAGCTGCTTGCCTTAGCGTTTCCATTGTAAGTGTATCTTGTCACATTTTCCCCCGTAACTTTCTGTGTCCTTCATTTGGTGTGGCCTCGGCTACCTCATTGCTTTTTAGATTCTCTGTGTATTTCCTTATTGCTAACTCCAGAATGTATCCTGAGCTGATAACACACACCCTGGGGGCGGGAGTGGCAGGGGCGCCCTGTGCCCCGAGCTCTGTAAAAGGAGCTTAGCCCCCCTGGCCCGCAGTGCCACGCACCGCCTCCAGCCGCCCACGTGACCTGGACCTGGTCCTGGTCCATAGCTCCCTGCGTGGTTTCATGGCTCATTGACGTTTCAGTGAAGGAACTTATTCTAAGAGGCTGTAGAAAATCTCCACGTGGCATTGCTTGAATGCACATCCTAATTGTGGAGCCTGCTCCACGCTGCCCACTGGGAGTTGCAGGCAGCCTCTATGAAGTCAGGTTTTTCTTGGAACCGTTCTCACGTGGCTGTTTTCCTCCTGAGGACTTGTCTTTATTAAGCTATTAGAGTGGACAATAGAGGCACGTGAGTGTCAGGGTGGCAGCAGGCTGCTCTGCTGGGACGTGGAATAAAGTGCCATAAATGTCTTCCTTTATTGTATCTGCTTTGGCTCAAGCTCCTGGCAGGGTAAAGGGTTCTAGACAGCTATTGTGTGCTGGGCTCCAGTTGCTGTGAGAAAGTTGTTTATTTCACAAGTAGAAAATCTATACCCAAATTAGATACATTGCCATGTAATTGGAGGTAATGTCCCTTTACGTGCTTATGTTTTATACTCTACAGTGCTTTGAAGTCTCATGTTCCTGCTACCTGGCTATTTTTATTGATCAACAAAAGACAAAGATGGCTTTTGATTCTTTCCAGATGCTAGCAAATTATAGATAGATCTCTTGAAGATCATCTTGTCACTAAAGAGACAATAGACTTCTTGAGTATTATCTTTCCCTGGGGCACATTTTCTTGCCAACTTCAGGGTTGAAAATACTCTGGTTTCTAAAAATAATAACCTAAAGGCTTTGCTTATTGTCATCACTAAGCATGCTGAAGGTGACCATGGGTAAAATGTCTTTTCTCCTGTTTCTTAGCCTCTTTTACTCCTCGATTCTTACAGATAAAGAGAAATATATAGGCAAGCAAGAAGGAGAGGGGGGTTAGACAGGGATTAACTCCGCTGTGGTCATTAGGTGGAGCCTCTGCAGATTTCTGTTTTCGAGACTGGTAAGGAAGGAGCATTTTAAAAGCACGTGGTAGCCAGTGTCGCAGTTCCTAGGTTTTAGTTATTCCTAATGGAATGTGCCCTTGCTGCTAATTTCTTCTGTCAAAAATGAAAACTCACTTACCATCCTTCATGTAAAAATCTCCTGTATATTTAAAATAGGTCACTTCAGTCACTCAGTCATGTCCGACTCTTTGCGACCCCATGAATTGCAGCACACCAGGCCTCCCTGTCCATCACCAACTCCCAGAGTTCACTCAGACTCACATCCATCGAGTTGGTGATGCCATCCAGCCATCTCATCCTCTGTCGTCCGTCCCCTTCTCCTCCTGCCCCCAATCCCTCCCAGCATCAGGGTCTTTTCCAATGAGTCAACTCTTCACATGAGGTGGCCAAAATATTGGTTTCAGCTTCAACATCAGTCCTTCCAAAGAACACCCAGGACTGACCTCCTTTAGGATGGACTGGTTGGATCTCCTTGCAGTCTAAGAGACTCTCAAGAGTCTTCTCCAACACCACAGTTCAAAAGCATCAATTCTTCGGCGCTCAGCTTTCTTCACAGTCCAACTCTCACATCCATACATGACCACAGGAAAAACCATTGCCTTGACTAGACGGACCTTGGTTGGCAAAGTAACGTCTCTGCTTTTTAATATGGTGTCTATAGTACAAAGGATAATACAAAGGAGAAGCAAAGGAAAGCAATCCATAATCAGACTGTGATTCAGCATAGAAATGGTGAGTGACGTGAAAGTCCCTCGGTCATGTCTGACTCTTTGCGACCCCATGGACTGACTATACACTCCATGGGATTCTCCAAGCCAGAAGACTGGAGTGGGCAGCCTTTCCCTTCTCCAGGGGATCTTCCCAGCCCACGGGTTGAACCCAGGTCTCCTGCATTGCAGGGGGATTCTTTAGTAGCTGAGCCACCAGGGAAGCCCAGGAAACTAGAAGGTGGCCTGAGGCAGTCGGTCAGGCTCTGCTCCTCGGTGGGCGTAGGATCTCGGTGTGTGAATGCACGTCTGCAAACGCAGGTGGAGCACCGCTGTCGCCTGGCGACAGGACTACCCACGCATGCTGCACTCTCAGATCCGGTTTTCTAGAACAGTGAACATGCTTGGTAAAGTTCTGGACACACCACACCGTCTACATGGTTGTAACATTCTGGAAAGTTCAGGTGACGTTAGATCCATGCAAATACTCCTTTCAGTTTTTTTAATAAAATGAGTTAGAGTCTAGTCTCACATCCTTGCGAACTGGTCTCACTCCGTGAACGTCTCGTGGGTCATTCAGAAAGACATCGTGCGGGGCAGCCTGTGGCGTTGCAGATCACAGTGTGCTGTCAGACCGTCTCTCTGACTTTAAAAAGTCCTCATTTGTTGTACCTGCTGATTCCTGTGGTATAAATGCCCCCAGATGGCTGGCATCAAACTCCCTGCAGAAACTGGCCCACGAAACTCCTGCAGGTTTAGCCGTCTGCTTAGTAGGAGCAGCTTTGGGACACCCCTGAGTTCACATTGGGCATTTGGGCCCCAACCTCTGAATGCCAGCTGGGTCCCTCAGATCATGGTCACACCCTCCAGAATGCCCCCTTGGGGCAGCGCGGCCCCTGGAGAGCCAGTGCGTGCGGCTCTGACGGCCCCTGGTGTCAGTGTCCTCGCCCGGGAGTACCCCTTGGCCTGCAGCGGTGGGAGTGGTCCTCACCTCTGCTTCCAGGCTGTCCCCTGGGTCCAGGGCCTCTCTACACAAGCCAGCTAGTTCATCACCCAGAAAGTCAGTATGTGGCAGAGTCCCTGAAGTAGGCCTCCTTGTCTCCCTCCGGCGTGGCTGTGCCGCCTGCGTCACGGAGGCGGACGCGCAGCAGCCTGGGTGACGGGCGAGTGGAGTCGGTTCACAGCCCTGCAGCCACCGTGAGTGAGTGAAGACGGGCCTAGAAACTGACAGGCGCGCTGGGGGCGGACAGTCGGCCTCACTGCGGGCGAGCATTTGGGGCAAGGCCTTTGCCACAGAGGACTGAAGACGCTTCTCTGTCCCCTGCAGTGCGCCCTGGACTCCGAGGTGGCTGTGAGAGTCGGTGGGGAGTTCTTCTTTGACCCGCAGCCTGCGGACGCCTCCAGAAACCTCGTGTTGATCGCGGGAGGCGTCGGGATTAACCCCCTGCTTTCCATCCTGCGGCACGCGGCCGACCTCCTCAGAGAGCGGGCAAGCAAGGGACAGGGGTATGAGATGGGGACAGTCAGGCTGCTCTACAGCGCGAAAGACACCAGCGAGCTCCTGTTCAAGGTAGGGAGCTGTGTGCATCTCGTTTAGCTGGGCGTGAGCAGGCGGCACGGGCCGTTCTTCTCTCCGTTCGCTCTTCTCTCCAGCAGTTCAAACCAGAGGCTTGAAAGGCTGAGCCATATTCGCGTGAGAATTAACCAACACATCCTCTCCTGCCCAGGACTATTAAAAAGCTAGAGCTAAGGAGGCTCCCAGCGCGGTGGCAGCAGAGGGCAGGTCTGGTGGGCTTGAGTCTGGAGGCGGGTGAGCAGAACATTCAGCCTGCCTCTTGGGCTCCCCAGAGGGTCAGGAGGCCTGCGAGTGGGTGTGGGTGCCCAAGGAGTGGGTGTGGCCCAGCTCGTCCGTGGAATCCCCATCGGCTGCATCTGCAGGAACTCAGTCCATCTGATGGAAGGCTGTCGCTCTGGGTAGCTTTGCAGCTGCAAGGATGAACAAAAGAAGAAAAACAGTTAAAAGAAACAACTGTGGCCAGTGAAACTGCTGCTTAATTGCCCACGCCTGAGAGAGAAGAAAAAAGCAAAAACTCCTGGAGAGTTAGTAATATGCTTGTTAGCATATTCAGATTTCAATTAAAGGCAAATAGCACCCCCACACTCAGATTTCGCTGGCCTGCCCGGCTGCAAACAATGCCTCTCTCAGTGGAGAGCCGAGCGGACGTGTGCAGAATTGGCAGTGGAGCTTCGGCGGCCGGGCTGGGGGGGAGGCTTGCACATCTGTTTTGATTTTTTAAAATTGTTGTGTGACCAAATACGTTTGACATTCCAGAAAAATATCCTCGATCTAGTAAATGAATTTCCTGAGAAGATTGCCTGCAGTTTGCATGTTACAAAACAGACTACACCAATCACTGCAGACCTCAGACCATACATCGCGGGTGAGTCTCCTAAAAGGTATTTTGACTGTCTCCATGCTGTTACCGTGTGGATGGACCAGTTGGTTGAGTGTGAATGCTTTATGGTTGGGATTTGCTGGCTGGGAATGTCACTACCTGGGGCACTGAGAGAAGATTCATCATGGAAACATAAGGGGAGATTAGCTGGGTTCACTTACTATATACAGATCTCCTGCTGCCTATATTAAAATTTATTTTCTGCATTTTTTTAGGGGACCTTTGCGTCATTGCTGTAATATGCATACAGAGAATTTATCCTCCAGCTTTGACTGAATCAGTTCCATTTGCCATTAATAGTCATTTAAATTTCTCATGGTTTCCCCTCCTGGAAGGATTTCTCAGAAAGCACTTTGCTTACTTTACTGAAGGGAGTTTTGAATCTGTCCCAAAGAGCAGCACGCTGCCCGGCCCTGTCTGGAGAGTGCGTGGTGACCAGCTGCCTGCGTCGCTCGCTGTGGCTTCAGGAAGCCTGGAGACGCGCTCGGCCGGGGCCGGCCTGGATGCCTGCAGGAGCCAGCGCGTGGCTGACTCGGGGCGTGACCTCTGGGCCCAGTTATCGAAAATAGACTCTGTTGCCAAGCTGTGGTCCGTGCTTCCTCCTTTCAGTACAAACACATCTGACTCAACTTGGCGTTTATTCTGTGTTTTCGGCAGAAGGAAGAATAACGCGGAAGGAGATAAGAGATCACATTTCGAAAGAGACCTTGTTCTACATCTGTGGTCCACCTCCCATGACAGACTTCTTCTCCAAGGAGCTGGAGAGCGGCGGCGTCCCCAGCGAGCACATCTGCTTTGAGAAGTGGTGGTAGGGGCAGGCGGGGCCGGGAGAAGGAGGCAGACGAGGTCCGCGAGGCTCACACACAGGACGCTCTGTGGTTTGGCCCGCGATTTTCCTCTGCCCACTCTCTTTTTAAGGCTGTGGACTCTGCCCGGTTGGAGAAACAAGTAAAATCAGCTGACAGTTAAATGATAAACTTGTTGCAAAAACTTCATTAATTAAACTGATTTTTACTACATTGACTTTCTCTTATGAATAACTGATTATCTCATGGTGTACCTTGAATTGGTCAATACATATTTTCTCTCCTCTTAAAGGAAAAAAGACATATCCTTCAACCATATGAAACCACGGTTTTGTGTGCGAAATGCAGGCTCTTTAAATTATTTGACAGCCACCTGTGTATCTTTTGTTGAATAAATGTAAATGTAATTCATTTAAATGGTTTCTGTTTAATGTCTTAGCTTTCCTTCTTGTGGCCTGCAGCCTCGTTTCTTCAGACCGTTAAAAGTTGGGTTTGGAAATAGAAAGCTGTTAGGAAAACTGCTTTAGAGTATTGAACATCCAGCTTATTTGCTTCTGCTAATGAATATCCTAAGTATGTACCCCGACTGTGAGTTTCTTCTCAGATGAACCCTTTTCTGAGGCCCGTGTCCTGGCTCTCTGTCTCGGCGCTCCACGGGGGAGGCGGCTTCTCTGTTGGGAGCAAGGCGACAGTGAGTGCTGCCTTCTCTGTGATTCTGCCCTCAGTGGCTGGGCTTGATGGGCTGCAGACGTGTGCTCACGACAGGTCAGGGGCTGCAGAGCTGATTCCAGGTCCTGCTGCTCTGCCTCGTATTTCTTTCTTTGGCCAGGGTTGTTCCTGGCACCACGGCTGTTGAGTGGCTGAAAGCAAGCAGCTACCATTTAAGCGCCTGCTAAGCCTGGGGCCAGGAGGCGGTCCCCAGAACGGGTGGAGAGAGTGGAGAGCCGTGTCCGAGGCTGCTCTGGTGGAACTGCTAGGAAGAAGACTGTACTCCTTATCTTTGTGTAGATTTTTAAAAATCTGAGAAATGTCCCAGGCTTAGGCCAGGCCCTCCTTTCTGTGACAAGGAACGTGGCTGGCTTCTTGAAGAACCTCATGAGGTGCGTGGGGTCTGGGAAGAGAGGCAGACCAGCCTGGAGGTGCAAGGACCATGGAGAGTTCAGTCCTCAGCTGAGGAGAGAGGGCAGGGAGCCCTTTCTCCTCTCCAGGGCAGGTCTCGGGGACTCCAGGGCGTAAACACATCATTGGTCTGTGGGCCCCCCTGATGGCTGGCATCACCGAGCTAGCCTTGACTAGGACATTTTGAATTTTGTTATGTTCTAAGCAGAGATCATTGGTCAGCTATTTCAGTCCCAGATTTGATTTCAAAATTGGAGAAGGAAATGGCAGTCCCACTCCAGTGTTCTTGCCTGGAGAATCCCAGGGATGGGGGAGCCTGGTGGGCTGCTGTCTATGGGGTCGCACAGAGTTGGACATGACTGAAGTGACTTAGCTGCAGCAGCAGGAGCAGCAAAGAAGAACTAAAAAGCCTCTTGACGAAAGTGAAAGAGGAGAGTGAAAAAATTGGCTTAAAGCTCAACTGAGAAAACTAAGATCGTGGCATCCAGTCCCATTGCTTCATGGCAAATAGATGGAGAAACAGTGGAAACAGTGAGAGACTTTATTTTGGGGGCCCCCAAAATCACTGTAGATGGTGACTGCAGCCATGAAATTAAAAGACACTCCTTGGAAGAAAAGTTATGACTAACCTAGACAGCACGTTAAAAAGCAGAGATATTACTTTGCTAACAAAGATCCGTCTAGTCAAAGCTATGGTTTTTCCAGTAGTAATGTATGGATGTGAGCCGAAGAATTGATGCTTTTGAAATGTGGTATTGCAGAGGACTCTTGAGAGTCCCTTGGACTGCGAGGAGATCCAACCAGTCCATCCTAAAGGAAATCAGTCCTGAATATTCATTGGAAGGACTGATGCTGAAGCTGAAGCTCCAATACTTTGGCCACCTGATGCAAAGAGCTGACTCATTTGAAAAGACTAATGCTGGGAAAGATTGAAGGCAGGAGGAGAAGGGGACAACAGAAGATGAGATGGTTGGATGGTATCACCGACTCGATGGACATGAGTTTGAGCCAAGCTCCAGGAGTTGGTGATGGACAGGGAGGCCTGGCGTGCTGCAGTCCATGGGGTCACAAACAGTCGGACACGACTGAGTGACTGAACTGAACTGAGGAGCAGTGGGGGGCCCGTGACCTGATGGGAAAGTCGGAGTCCATTCAGGGCAGCGGTTGGCACTGTTCAGAGGTGGCGGGTGCACAGGGGCCTCTGGCTCCTTGGAGCCCTGAGTCAGGAGGCCCTGCAGTGTCCAGGCTGCGGGCTGGACCTGAGGCCCACGCACTCAGGAGGCCGAGGAACGGGTAAGGGGAGCGGCGAGGATGGGCGCAGAAAGGCCCGGGCAGCCCTCCAGAGGAGACACCCGTGCAGGGGGCTGCCCCAGGCCTTTCTGTTCCCGTGTCGGAGTGCTCGGGTGCTCCGGCGTCTGCAGCGCGGCCTGGGGCAGGCTCTGTGCTGTCAGAGAACAAGGGCCGCCCGCCCAGGGGCACCCAGCTCTGCCCAGCACGCTGTCCGCCACAGCTTACGATGAGCAGACTCACCTCCGGGACCAAAGGCTGTTTTGTTCACGAGAGCCTTGGGTAGGTGTTCAGTGGACGTGGAAGTGACAGATAAAGTTTCTGACAGGGACATCAGAAGGGGGTAGAAAGAGTACATACCCCCACTGTTTTAAGCAGAGCATTGGATACTTCTCAGCTGAAGGCTGAGAATAGAGAAAAAGAATACCTTGAGGTAACTGCAGCCATGAAATTAAAAGACACTCACTCCTTGGAAGAAAAGTAATGACCAACCTAGATAGCATATTCAAAAGCAGAGACATTACTTTGCCGACTAAGGTCCGTCTAGTCAAGGCCATGGTTTTTCCTGTGGTTGTGTATGGATATGAGAGTTGGACTGTGAAGAAGGCTGAGCACCGAAGAATTGATGCTTTTGAACTGTGGTGTTGGAGAAGACTCTTGAGAGTCCCTTGGACTGCAAGGAGATCCAACCAGTCCATTCTGAAGGAGATCAGCCCTGGGATTTCTTTGGAAGGAATGATGCTAAAGCTGAAACTCCAGTACTTTGGCCACCTCATGGGAAGAGTTGACTCATTGGAGAAGACCCTGATGCTGGGAAGGATTGGGGACAGGAGGAGAAGGGGATGACAGAGGGTGAGATGGCTAGATGGCATCACCGACTCGATGGATGTGAGCCTGAGTGAACTCTGGGAGATGGTGATGGACAGGGAGGTCTGGCGTGCTGCGATTCATGGGGTCGCAAAGAGTCGGACATGACTGGGCGACTGAACTGAACTGAACTGAGGTCCTAAGAGCTCCCCCAGACACCCAAGGCAGACATCCTGAGATAACCGGCCAAGACCAGCCAGGGAGAATGGGTTCTGGGCAGCGTCTTGGAGCGAGGCAGACTTGCTGTGTCATCATGGGGACAAGTCTTGAGAAACAGGGCCCCAGGCAAGATTCGTTACAATTCCTGCCGTTAATGGAGCCTAAGAAAAGCGTTTCCCCAAGTGAGACCGTGTGCCGTGTGATCCTTAGCTCCTCAAGAAAGGCCAGTTCTCAGGCAAGATCCAGTGCTGCGCACGGCTTAAGGAGAGCAGGGGTGAGAACTTCGCCTCCTCCCGGAAGGGCCCGACTCCCGGACTCCGGCCTGAGTTCACTCACCAGCTGCTCGCACCGCATGTAAACCCCTGAGGGGCCAGGTTGTGACCTTCGCCTGGACGGCGTCCCCTTCCAGCTCCGTCCTTTCTGGCGATGCGCAGGGAAAGGTGCTTCTGGTCCGCTGCTCAAGGACAGCCGTTTGCCCTTGCCCGCCAGGCCGGTCAGGATCCCTCTGCGAGCTCCTAGCTCGTCTCGGGGAAGCCCAGCCCGGTGCCTCGGGACAGCTGGCGTGGCGGCGGAGATCGGCAGCTGGGGAGCCCTGAGCCGGACCGGGGCTTGGTTCGCGGCTCAGCCCCGCCCCGCGCCGGCGGGTGACCTGCGCGATGCCCTGGTTTGTACCCCCGTCTGGGCACAGACTTGCGCCCGCATGTGAGACAGAATAGCGCCACCTCCCTCGCGGGGCGTTCACGGGCGAGGGGCAAGGTGCGCGGGGAGGGCTCGGCAGGGCGGGGCGGGGGCGGGAGCGCGGCGGGACTCCGCGTCCCCTTTCCCGCCCAGGCTGTGTGAGCCCGGGCGCCCGGGGTGGGTCCGCGGCCTGCAGCCTGCCGTGAGGGGGGCTCTGCCTCGCTCAGCGCTGTCCTGAGCGTGCGGTAGGCACCTAGCAGAAACTTCGCCCATGGGTGAAAGGGCCTTCCCGGGGCCGATGAGCTGGCTTTTTTTTTTTTTTTTAAATACTTATAGGCTACACCTGGAGAAGGCAGTGGCCGCCCGCTTCGCTCTTCTTGCCTGGAGAATGCCACGGGCAGCAGAGCCTGGCGAGCTGCCGTCCCCGGGGTCGCAAGGAGCCGGCCACGGCCGAGCGACTAGAGGCGCACGCCGGCATCACCGGGCCTTCGCCGGGATCACCGGGCCTTCGCCGGCTTCCCTGGTGCCTCCGCGGTGAAGAACCCGCCCCCCATGCCGGAGACGCGCGCTTGATCCCTGGGTTGCAAAGAGACCCTGGAGAAGGACATGGCAGATACAGCAAAGCAGAGAAGACAGGGATTCGCTCTTGCGCGTCCATCGCCGGTGTCGCTGATGACCGCATGCTGCTGTCTCTGTCTGTCCTCCACTTCTTGGGTTTTGATGTTTCAGGGGTATTTTGAAGCAAACCCTAGAAGTCATACCTGTAATCCTCCGGCAGGTAACAGCCGCATCGCCTCAGCATGCCCACGGGGCTGTCGTCTTGCAGAACGAGTAACAGCGGCCGCCAGCGGTCATCCGAGACGCCCCCGCGGCGCGCGAGGTCCACAGCTCGCGGTTCTGCGGGTGTCTCTAGCGAGCGTCTTTCTACCCACAGCCCCCTCCCCATCCCCGCACACCTTGCTGAAGAAGCCGGGTCGCCCTGCGGCCTTTCCCAGTCGTGACCCCCGGCCGCTGTACCCTCGCGGTGCGGTTGAACATGGCCCTCTATGCTCTGTATGCCACATAGACTGCTGAGTAGATCTGGAGCTTATTTAGATTCAGACTCAAGATTTTTTTTTTCTTTTGAAAGACTACATCGTAAGTGGTGGTACATATTTCTGTTGCATCCTGGGGTGGCACCTAATGTCTGTCCCGCTTTCAGTGTTTTTAAGATTGGTCAGTGGGTTCAGCTTTCATCAGCCTGATTTTCCCCCAATATAAAGTTCTCTATCAGCCTTTCACCCAGGTTATCTAAGTAGCTGTTGATCATTGTGTGCTGTTTCATTAAGGACTGATTGCCCATTCCTATCATCTTGCCTGCATTTATTGCCCATGATTCTTCTAAGAAAAACTTTCTCTTTATTGACTTTGCCCTGAAATGAGTCTGAATTGGAAAGGCAGGATCAGCGCTTGATTCTTTCCCTTTGTTTACCAACTAACCTACTATGAGTTGGTGTCCAAGCAACCTCCGAAGTGACCACTGGGGTTTTTCTATGTCTCCCTGTGAACTCTTGGCTTTTTGTGTATTTAATTGCTTGCATCCACTGTGCTCAGATTTTCAATGCTCAACTTGTTTGGGGCTGCCTGGGCTGAGTTAGCGGCCTGTGGAGGGTTGATGAGATTTGGCGCCTCTAAAGCTGCAGAAAGTGCTCAAATAGATGAGGAGAGAGTGGTGTCAGAGCCCCACGTGAGGAAAGTGTTTCAGGCAGGACGGGCTGGTCAGCTGTATCGTGCTTGAAGTAACAGGAGACGAGGTTCCAATGAGCAGACGTTGACGCAGCAACTGGAAGGTCACCAGTGGTTGTGATAAGAAGGATGTTAAGAGGGAAATACAAATTACAATGAGTGAATGTCGATTGTAATTGCAAAGCATTTTACTGTTAAGGGAAGGAAAAAGATAGGATGGTAGCTGGAAAGGGAAACAGGGGTCAAAAGAGCTCCTTTTTTAAAAATATATTTTACTCAAAAAAGTTTCTTGGAGTGTAGTGATTGCCCATGGGGTCGCAAAGAGTCGGACCCGACTGAGTGACTGAACTGAAATGGTAGTTGATTTACAGTGTATTTATTTTTGCTGTGCGCCAAAGTGATTTGGTTGTACATCTACATATTTTTTCACATTCTTTTCCATTATGGGTTATCTCAGGATGTTGAGTACAGTTCCCTGTGCTGTCCAGTAGGACCTTGTTATTTATCCATCCTATTTATGAGTTTGTACCTGCTCACCCCAAACTCCCCACCCGCCTGGAACCGCAAGTTTGATCTTTATTAAGTTTGTGAGTCTGTCTCTGTTCATAGGGATGTTCGTGTGTGCAGGATTTTATATTCCACATATAAGTGATATGTGGTATTTGTCTTTCTCCTTCTGACTCACTCTTTTTTGTGACTGAGTAATACTCCATTCTGTGTACGCGGCACCTTCCGTCTCCACTCACCTGTTGCGGACGCTCAGGCTGTTTCCGTGTCTCGACCGCTGTAAGCGGGGCTGCCTCGAGCACTGGCACGCGTGTGTCTTTCTGAATCACGCTTCTCTCTGGGTGTATGCCCAGGAGGGGGCTTGCTGGGTCATGTGGGAGATCTAGTTTTAGTTTTTTGAGAAACCTCTGCACTGTTCTCCACGGCGGCTGCACCGGCTTACATTCCCACCAACAGTGTAGCAGGGCTCCGTTTGCCCCACACCTCCAGCATCTGTAGACTTCAGCCATTTTGACCAGCGTGGGACCCTGCCTCACTGTTGTTTCGATTTGCATTTCTCTAATAATTAGCGATGGTGCGATCTTTCCATGTGCTTGTTGGCCCTGTGTTTCTCTGGAGAAATGTCTGAGTCTTCTGCTCATTTGTTGATTGTCGTTTGGTCCTTTGGTCTGAGCCGTTTGTATATTTTGGAAATTAAGCCCCTGTTGGCCGCATCATCTGCAGATATTTCCTCTCACTCCACAGACTATCTTTCATCTTGTTTCCGGTTTCCTTTGCTGTGCAGAAGCCTGTAAGTTTGATTTGGTCCCATTTGTTTGTTTGTGCCTTTATTTGTTGCCTTGGGACTGACCTAAGAACACAGTGGTGCGATTTACGTCGGAGAAGGTCTTGCCTGTGTTCTCTTGTAGGAGTTTACAGTGTCATGTTTTATATTTAAGTCTCTAAGCCATTTTGTTTATTCTGAGTTTACTGAGTTTATTTCTGAGTATGGTGCGAGGGCGTGTGCTGTCAATTTGCACTTGCTGAGGAGACGTTTTCCCGTTGCCTCTTCTTGCCTCCTTTATCCAAGATTTACGGAGCACAGGTGTGTGCGCTCGTTTCTGGTCTTCGCTCTGTTTCTGCGCCGATGCCACGCCATCTTGATGACTGCTGCTTTGTCTGGAGTCCGAGGGGGTCACGCCTTCAGCTTTGTCCATTTGCTTCAGCGCTGCTTTGGCACTTTGGGGTCTTTCGTGGCTCCCTGTAAATTTTAGGGCGACTTGTCCAAGTCCTGTAAAAATGCTCTGGGTGACTTGGTAGGAATCGCACCAAAGCTGTTCACTGCTTTGGGTCGTGTGGTGTTTTTAACAATGTTGTTTCTTCCAACCCAGGAGCATGTGATTGTACTCATTTCTTAGTATTTGTTTTTTAAACTTTATTTGAAATAATTTTAAATTTATAGAAGAGTTCCAAAGATAGTACAGGGTTCCTATATACCCTTTACCCAGCTTCCCTGAGTGGCAGCATGTTTATAACCATGGTCTCCTTATCAAAACTAAGGACCCGTAGCACAGTTAAACTGGTACTTTTAACCAAACCACAGGTGGTTGTTTTTTTTTTTTAAGATAAGGGAGGTAACAGCCTGATAATACAATGCTTTTAACCAAACCACAGGTGTTTTTTTTTGTTTTTTTGTTTTTTTAAGCTGAGGGAGGTAACAGCCTGATTATATGAAAACCTCTGAAAGAACCATTTAGCAGGCCTCCAGCTGGCCTTTTTCTAGAGGGTGATAACTCAGCTGTTGTTTTCTGAGCATCTACTGTGTGCTGTCACTGTGCTAGAAATTTAAGATAGGAAAATATAAGATGTAATTATCTTGAGGAACAAGTTAAATACTTTGGGAAACTTTTTTTTATGATTTAAAGCAGAAATGCTTTGGGGAAAATTTTTTTTTTTTTTTTGCAGCTCGTATCTGACTGGGAAGCTGTGGATTGTGGTTGACTGGACGAGTCATCCGGGTGATGGGGCGGTGGGAAGGGGCAGTGGGGAAGGTTTGGCCCACTCTGGCGACATGCGCAGAACTGTTCCCATGGGACGCAGAGCTGCAAGCAGGCAGGTGCCAGTGTGTGGCGGACACATGTGGCGATTGTCAGACAGCACCCAGCCTTTGCCTGAGGGTTTTTTTTTTAACTTTCTGAATGGAAAACAGCAATTTCCTTCATTCCTGGGTATTGCAGATGATCCTACCCAGATAATTCAGCCTGAGAGCTATTATTTCATTTTATTTTCAATGAAAGCCAAAGAAGTACGCTGCTCTCGTTTGAGAGAAATAGCGAGCTGGCTTGCCTTTTAATCTTACTCCTTCCTAATATGCACAGATGAAGCGAGCATGGTGATGAGCTTTACAGGTGTCTCCTGACCACCGTCAGATCAAAGCATGGATTTCAAACTGCTTTGCGCCTAGGAACCGAGAACCATCCTGGATGTTGAGCAGCCGTCTCGGGACAGTCTGTCCCAGCTCTTCCATACCCTGTGGGGCCCATTTAGCCTGAACTGGTCTCTTCCATCCCACCCCCGTGTCCCCTTTTGCTGTGCTTGAGTGTACCAAGATTCTGTCCATTTCTTTGTTCTTTATAATTACCTGATCAGTATGATTATAAAATATCTAATAATATGAAGGTATGTAAAGTGAAAAGCTGAAGTCATCCCCTGCCTCATGCCACTCACTCACCCGGAATGAACTTCTGTGTAAAAAGCTTGCTGGGCACCTTTCTAGAGTTTATGGTATAATAACATGGGGTACACATGGAATATCTGTGCTTTTAGATGTCATTAACACACTCCGAACTACGGATATGTATCAGAATGTACTTGGATGACCTACATTAGACTGCTCCCAGTCTGGGGCTATTACAAGCAGTTTGTAGTGTATACACTTTTTTCATACAGTTTTTGTGCACAAACTATAATCGCTAGGATTGTCATTTCTGAATTAAAAACTGACTGGTGTTGTCAAACTGCTTTGTAAAATGCCCAGTCCCTTTATAGTGATGGAGTATGAAAGTGCCCATTTCCCTACCTCTGGCTAATACTACATATTCGAAGTCTTTATAAGGTTTCTCCTAGTCAGTTGGGTGAAAGTTGCCTTTAACAACAACAACAAAAAAAACACCTTATTTTCTGATTGCTAACATTTTTACTCCTTTAAGTGTTTTAGCCATTTCTCTTCTTTTCTTTGGAGAATGGTGTGTTCACATTTTCTATACATCTTGATATCTGATTTGTAACTCCTTATAAAATAGAAGGAGTGCTAATCCTTTCTTCTGTATATTGGAAATATCTTTTCCCAGTCTACTACTTGGCTCTGAATTCTGTTTTTTGTAATGTATACCAGAATTTTAAATGTATATGTAATAAAGTATGTCAGTCTCCCCCCCCCCGCCTCTTTTTTTTTCTTTCAAATCTATTATCTATTTATGCTTGGGCAGGCTGGGTCTTCCCCGCTGCATGGGCTTTTTTCTAGTTGTGGCGAGCAGGGGCCCCTCTTTGCTCACAGCGCGCAGGCCTCTCACGCAGTGCCTTCGCTCGTGAAACATGAGCTCTGGGTGACTGGGCTTCAGTGGGTCCGGCTTCAGTGGGTCCGGCTCCCAGGCTCCAGAGCACAGGCTCAAGGTGTGGTCCACAGGCTTACTGCTCCGCGCATGTGGCATCTTCGCGGACTAGGGATCAAGCCCAGGTCTGCTGCACTGGCAGGCGGGTTCTTTGCCGCTGAGCCGCCTGGGAGCCCCTCCCTTGGTTTGTATGGACATGCTTCCTCCTGATGCTTCTGCAGGTCTTCACTCTGCTGGGAATTAGTTTAGTCTGACTTTTTCCACGTAGCGCTCCAGTTGCTCAGCACCGTTCCTCAGACGTTCCACGCTTTCCCCTGCTTTGAAGTTCCTCCTTTATCACATGCTTAATCCCCTCACTGCTCTGACTCCCAAGTCTGCTGATTTACTGCTGCTTGAAATCACACTGTTTTCATTACTCTAGCTTTAGTCTGCCTTCTCTTTACCGCATCTGTTTCACCTTCTTCAGGAATAGTAACTCTGGGGATACCCTGAATTCTGTCGTGGTCTGGGTTTTGGTGGGAGTTTGACTCAACTGGTAAAGAGATCCCAGTTCAGTCCCTGGGTCGGGAAGATCCACTGGAGATAGGCTTCCCTGAGGCTCAGCAGGTAAAGAATCTGCCCGCAATGCAGGAGGTCTGGGTTTGATCTCTGGGTTGGGAAGACCCCTGGGGAAGGGAAAGGCTCCCCACTCCAGTGTTCTGGCCTGAGAATTCCATGGATTGTATAATCCATGGGGTCGCAAAGAGTCAGACACAACTGAGTGACTTTCACAGAAGTACTTGGCGTTCCACGAGTGCTTGGCCTTTGTCTCATTAAATGACAATGTCTGTGCAAAAGGCCATGTGAAGGAAGTGGCCCCGTTTTCCTTCTGAGGCGGGTAACGGTCGGTAGTCAGAGGTCCTGCCTGGGTCCACCGGCTGGTCCAAGGCCAGGCGTCTGGGGCTCTGCCTTCTTCCCCTCCCATCCGAGGACTTTCCTCTGCCGCCCAGGCCTTGTTCCCAAACCTCTCCCACCACCACGGGGTGGGCTCTCCTCCGTCTTGTTGCTGGTTGTTTCGAGTTTTGGCGGCCTGCGGGATCCTAGTTCCCAGCCAGGGGTGGAGCACACGCCCCTACCTTTGAAGCCTGGAGCCCTGAGCCCGGGGCCACCGGGGAAGCCCGCGCTCCCCCACCTTCCTAAAGAGACTCAGCTAACCAGAACACCCCACCGCAGAGCATTCCGCTGGGGGAGGTTTCTGAATCCCTCTAGCATCTCTGTTGTCAGGCGCCTAGAGGGCAGGAATACAGAGAGAGTGTGGTCTGGTGGCAGGAGCGCGGTGCCAGGCGTCCGGAGACCTGCCCGGTGCGCCCGACTCGGGACCTGCCATCATCGTCAAGCAGGTAGGACTGTCAACTGAAATCCCTTTCTGCTTTACCTCCCGCGGCTTCGTGACGGAAAGCAGGCCTTGGGGACCCCGGGGAGCTGCGGGTGGCCATTCTGGTGAGCGATGGCCAGAGGCTGTCTTAACTGTCCTCAGGCACTTGACTGATTATCATGGGGACTGGGGTTTGCATCTCCAGCGTAAGACGGGACCGCCTTGGACTGAAGCAAGGGAGAAGTTCGGTTTGATGTAGAGGACTCTTGTACTGCGCCGCTGATTAAATTCCGGAGTTGGGGCTCAAGAGAAACGTGGAATCCCCATTAATAAGAGCGAAGACTGACAGACGTTTGCCTGCTGAGGCTTCAGGTGGGCTGCACGGAGACAGGGCTGAACTGATAGTTCCCCAGCCTCAAGGAAGGGAGGGGGTAGACAGCAACTCGGGCAATTTCTGGATCCAGGAACTGGCAAGCTTGCTGGTTGTCCTTCTTTCCAGGATGATTTCTTTGTTTTTGTTGAAGAATCCATAAGACAGGGGAGGCACAGGACTGAAGAGTCTCAGGCACAGGGGTCCATTACAAGGACCCGGATAGTGAAGGCTGTTCCTTACCATCCCTGAGATTTTCATATTGTTTACAGGCAGCAGGAAAATCCAAAGCCATATTGGGTTTAATGACTAGTGAGCAGCACATTTAACTACGGATGGGTAGGTTTTTTTGGAGAAGGCAATGGCCCCCCACTCCAGTACTCCTTCCTGGAAAATCCCATGGACGGAGGAGCCTGGTGGGCTGCAGTCCATGGGGTTGCTAAGAGTCAGACATGACTGAGCCCCTTCACTTTCACTTTTCACTTTCCTGCATTGGAGAAGGAAATGGCACCCCACTCCAGTGTTCTTGCCTGGAGAATCCCAGGGACAGGGGAGCCTGGTGGGCTGCCGTCTATGGGGTCGCACAGAGTCGGACTCAGCAGCAGCAGAGCAGGGTAGGTTTTACCGCGTTAGTTGTAGGATGAAAAGCATCTTTCACCAGTCAGCCAACACGGGGCCTGCGTTTTAAACCGTCTCTGGATTGAATGAACCCCTTGGCCCCATTTCTGAGATGCTGTGGCCAGAGTGGCTGTAATTGCCAGCATCCCTGTTGAATCATTTGGGGGCAGAACGTAGGCTCTGCCCCCAGACCCGGGGTAAACAGTCGTACAAACACATGCCTCACCTGGAGTCTCCCCGCCTACTGCCTCTCTGACTCTCTGAAACATCCTGACTCTCTCCCCAGAAGTTAAAAAGACATATTCCCTGGGTCTTGAGGAAAGGATCGAGACTTGCATTTTAGTGACTTTGGGGAATAATGCTGAGCGAGTGGTTCAAATCCTGCAAACGAACCCTCGAGAGAGGCTCTAGAGAAGTCCTCGACAAGGGCCGTCCTGATTCCTCTGAGGAAATGTCTCATTAGGACAGTGTTCGTGGGGCTTCCTGGCGCAGCACTGGGTAAGACTTGGCCTCCTGACGCAGGGGTGCATTGATCCTTGGTGGGGGATCCGGGCTCCCACACGCCTTGCAGCCAAAACAGAGGAAGTAACTTGTAACGAGTTCAATAAAGACTTTTACAATGGTCCACGTTAAAAAAAGAAAAAAAGACAGTATTCTTGTTTCTGGCATGACGGGTAGTCTCAGCACCTCTTCATTCTCCGGGCAGCTGCGAAATCTCCAGAGCCCGCTCCCAGCTTCCTCCTCCTCGCTGACGTTTATGCAGCGCCTGCTGTGTGCCAGTCACTCTCCAAGAGCTCCGCGTGTATTTCAGCCTCACAGCTGTCACACCAGCATTACCCAGACCCTGCGCCTGGGAAAGGGCTCTCAGGCTTCCATCCAGCAACACAGCCCCAGCATCCATGCCCTTCTTCTGGACCACTGGGCACACTGCCTCCCCGCAGACACTCAGCCGGCCTCAGGCTCGCCTTTCCCACAGCCCTGTCCAGCGCGCGCCTTCACGCCTACCAAGCTCTGCGGCCCACGTTAGCAGTTACCACCCCGTGCAGCCGTTCGGGGTGTGCCGTGAGGTCCAGGGGAGCAGGGGCTGGCTCTGTCCCCCCAGCACCCAGCACAGGAGTTAAAGCCGTAAGTCTGGAAAAGTGAGCGGTCTGAGCCCTCGGGCCTGGGTGAAGGCACAGGGGCTGGTCATGCAGAGCTGGGGGCAGCCAGCACCCACCGGGTACGGGGCCCGCAGCTTGGGGACCGTTTGCTGTGGTCTGGCTGCAGAAGTGATGTTTGGCAACAGAAACCCGTGGGGACACTGCCGCGGAAGCCAGTGTACAGCTTGGCGGGTCCTGTCATTGATCTGACGGGATGCCATCACTCTGGGAGCAGGTACAGGAAACCCAGACTCCCCACGCGGTGCCAGCCTCTCCGTGGGGGTGCTTCCAGGCCGCCTGTGCCCCCAGCCCCCTCCTCGGCCCCTCGCCAGCCCTCTCACAAGGTCAACTTTAACCCTGACTGCGGCTCTCGGCCTGCTCGGCACGACCGCCCTGCACTGGGTGTGGGCAGTGAGCTTTGCAACGTGTTCCTGCCAGTAATGTCCCACTGTCCCCTTTGACAGCTCATCCTTAACTAGGATGATCTGTGGTTTAGCAGGGCTGTGATTAATATGTTTAGATTACTGATCAAACATGCTTCACAAGAAATGAATTAGACTGTCTCCTCCTGAGGTCCTCAAAGGCGGTCCCCTCAAGCGTGACTCTAAAGTATAATCCATCTAGAGGTTTGAAAAAATTCACCGACTGGGCTGATGGTCACTGTCTGGTTACCACTAACAAATACACTGGAGGAAGAAATGGCAGCCCACTTCAGTGTTCTTGCCTGGGAAGCCCCATGGACAGAGGAGCCTGGTGGGCTACATTCATGAGGTCACTGAGTTGGACACAACTGAGTGACTGCTGCTGCTGCTAAGTCGCTTCAGTCGTGTCCGACTCTGTGCGACCCCATAGACGGCAGCCTACTAGGCTCCCCCGTCGCTGAGATTCTCCAGGCAGAACACTGGAGAGGGTTTCCATTTCCTTCTCCAATGTATGAAAGTGAAAAGTGAAAGTGAAGTCGCTCAGTCGTGTCCGACCCTCAGCGACCCCATGGACTGCAGCCCATCAGGCTCCCCCGTCCATGGGATTCTCCAGGCAAGAGTGCTGGAGTGGGGTGCCAGTGCCTTCTTCGAACTGAGTGACTAGTCAGCAACAAATACTCAAGACTATCAGCGTCGTCACAGAGCTTCTGTCGGGATGAGATGGGTCTGTGTCAGGAACAACCCGCTAGGCCGCACAGTGGTGCCGACAGGACCCACAGCACTTACTTGGTTCCCCACCGTTGTCACTCGACCACCTCAAGACACCCCGCCCCTTCCAGGCCTGCCGTGACAGCTGTGGCCCCAGAGGCTGACCTCCACGCACACAAGCCCCTCACCAAATCCTGCAGCTTTCACTGGTCCCTGGCAGTGCCAAAGCTGGCCTTGTCCCCCACTGGCAACCTTGGCAACGTAAAATTCCCTCCAGAAATCCCCGTATTTACCAGCTGTGTGCAGGAGGGAGGGAGTGGGATTTAGGGGTTTATTCACCTTTTGTCAGAAATGTCTCATTTCACAAGGAACAAACTGGGAGTCAGCTCACGGCTACCCTGTGGCCACACGTCTCACCCTCAGCTGCACCAGAGAATTTGCAGGGGGCGGGGTGGGGTGGGTGGTAGGCAGTTTGCAAATCCCAAGCCCTGGCCACTCACTCCCCAGGGGCAACCCCCCCCAGTCTCAAAGGCGGTCCCCTCAAGCGTGACTCTAAAGTATAATCCATCTAGAGGTTTGAAAAAATTCACCGACTGGGCTGATGGTCACTGTCTGGTTACCACTAACAAATACACTGGAGGAAGAAATGGCAGCCCACTTCAGTGTTCTTGCCTGGGAAGCCCCATGGACAGAGGAGCCTGGTGGGCTACATTCATGAGGTCACTGAGTTGGACACAACTGAGTGACTGCTGCTGCTGCTAAGTCGCTTCAGTCGTGTCCGACTCTGTGCGACCCCATAGACGGCAGCCTACTAGGCTCCCCCGTCGCTGAGATTCTCCAGGCAGAACACTGGAGAGGGTTTCCATTTCCTTCTCCAATGTATGAAAGTGAAAAGTGAAAGTGAAGTCGCTCAGTCGTGTCCGACCCTCAGCGACCCCATGGACTGCAGCCCATCAGGCTCCCCCGTCCATGGGATTCTCCAGGCAAGAGTGCTGGAGTGGGGTGCCAGTGCCTTCTTCGAACTGAGTGACTAGTCAGCAACAAATACTCAAGACTATCAGCGTCGTCACAGAGCTTCTGTCGGGATGAGGTGGGTCTGTGTCAGGAACAACCCGCTAGGCCGCACAGTGGTGCCGACAGGACCCACAGCACTTACTTGGTTCCCCACCGTTGTCACTCGACCACCTCAAGACACCCCGCCCCTTCCAGGCCTGCCGTGACAGCTGTGGCCCCAGAGGCTGACCTCCACGCACACAAGCCCCTCACCAAATCCTGCAGCTTTCACTGGTCCCTGGCAGTGCCAAAGCTGGCCTTGTCCCCCACTGGCAACCTTGGCAACGTAAAATTCCCTCCAGAAATCCCCGTATTTACCAGCTGTGTGCAGGAGGGAGGGAGTGGGATTTAGGGGTTTATTCACCTTTTGTCAGAAATGTCTCATTTCACAAGGAACAAACTGGGAGTCAGCTCACGGCTACCCTGTGGCCACACGTCTCACCCTCAGCTGCACCAGAGAATTTGCAGGGGGCGGGGTGGGGTGGGTGGTAGGCAGTTTGCAAATCCCAAGCCCTGGCCACTCACTCCCCAGGGGCAACCCCCCCCAGTCTCTGAGGTGGGACCCAGGTGTCAGAGATCTTTTTTTTTTTTGGCTATACAACTTGTGGGATCTCAGTTCCCCAATCAGGGACTGAACCCAGGCCCCCTGCATCAGGATCAGAGTCAACCACTGGCCCTCCAGGGAAGTCCTGAGTTTTTAAAGCTCCCCCAGTGACAAAGGTGCAGTCAGTCGGGGCCCCACCGAGGTAGACCAGATGGCAGTGAAGGTGCAGTCAGTCAGGGCCCCACCGAGGTAGACCAGATGGCAGTGAAGGTGCACTCAGTCAGGGCCCCACCGAGGTAGACCAGATGGCAGTGAAGGTGCAGCCAGTCAGGGCCCCACCGAGGTAGACCAGATGGCAGTGGGAATGCGCAGCAGCCCACCAAACAAGACCTCCTTGCTCCCTGTGCTGGGGCCACACTCCCGAGGGATCCAGATTAGCCACATTCACCTGTAACTATCTTTCCACAACAAACCCTACCCACGTAGATGTGATTTAATTACTGGAAAACACACCCTGCTCTGTGATGCAAGGCATCCACCTAAGGATGCAGCCGGTACCTGTGCCTCTCGGAGCTGGAAGGATGTGCGTGGCTTTTGTCCCAGCCTTTACTTTGGGAGCTTATTTTTCAAGAGTTGTGATCCTCTAATATACGAGCTCAGAGGTAATATTCTTACTAAATCAAAATACTGTGAAGGTATTTGGGAGTATCAGTGTGGAAAATGTCATTTTAAAATAACTTTTAAAAAGCCATCTTCTTTAAAACTATCTTTTAAGAATGACCTTAATAAAATACCTAGAAGTAAACCTACATAAGGAGGCAAAAGACCTGTACGTGGAAAACAATAAGGTGCCGATGAAAGAAACTGAAGATGATACTGGTGGAAAATGTGCTCTTGGACTGGAAGAATGAATACCGTCCAAATGACCAGACTACCCAAGGCAACCTCCAGACTCAGTGCAACTCCTGTCAAATTACCAGCGGCACTTTTCACAGAACTAGAACAAAACATTTTAAAATTTGTATAGAAGTTTATACACATATTCTTTTACTCTGTATAGTCAAAGCGATCTTGAGGAAGAAGAGCAGACCAGGCTCTCTGACCTCAGACTATACTGCAAAGCTACAGTCGTCAAAACAGTGTGGTACTGGCACAAAAGCAGTATCAATGGGATGGGACAGAAGTAAACCCACGCACCTCGATCAGTTAATCTCTGTGGAAAGAGGCAAGATGTAGAAAAGACAGGCTAGTCAATAAGTGGTGCTGGGAAAACTGGGCAGCGATGTTTAAAAACCGAAATTAGAACATTCTCTAACACCATACGCAGAAGCAAACTCAAAATGGACTAAAGACCTAAATGTACAACTAGATATTACTAATATAAAACTAGAGGAAAACATAGGCTGGACACTCTGACGTAAATCACAGCAAGACATTGTGGGGTCTATCTCCTAGTCAGAGACAGATAAAAATAAAGAAATGGGACCTAATGAAATGAAAAATCTTTGCACAGCAAATGAAACTATAAGTAAAACAAAAAGAAAACCTCCAGAATGGGAGAAGATACTTGCAAATGATGCTACCAACAAGAGATTGATTTCCAAATATACACACAGCTAAATTAAAAAAAAAAAAGAGTCCAGTTTAAAAAAAAAAAGGTTGAAGACCTAAATAGACAGTTCTCCAAAAAAGACATAAAGATGGTCAAGGGGCACATGAAAAGATGCTCAACATTGCTGATTATTAGAGAAATGCAGATCAAAACTACAAGGTATCACCTCAACCTGTCAGAATGGCCACCATGAAAAGTCTACAAATAATAAATGCCAGAGATGGTGTGAAGGAAACAGAACCAGTCTATACTGTTGGTGGGAATGTAAATTGGTGTAGCCCCAGTAGAGACAGTATGGCGGTCCCTTAAAAAGCTAAAAACAGAGCTACATACAATTCTGCAGTTCCACTCCTGGGCATATATCCAGAGAAAACCAAATTCAGAATGATACATGCCCTGGTGGCTCAGAGGTTAAAGCGTCTGCCTGCAATGCGGGAGACCTGGGTTCGATCCCTGGGTCGGGAAGAAGCCCTGGAGAAGGAAATGGCAACCTACTCCAGTACTCTTGCCTGGAGAATCCCATGGATGGAGAAGCCTGGTGGGCTACAGTCCACGGGGTGGCAAAGAGTCGGACGTGAATGAGCAACTTCACTCACTCACCCACCCAAGTGTTCACTGCAGCACCATTTATAATAGCCAAGACGGAAGCAGCCTAAATGTCCACTGACAGATAAATGGATAAAGAAGATGTGGTACATATATACGATGGGATATTACTCAGCAATAAAAAAGAATGAAGTAATGCCATTCACAGCAACATGGATGGACCTGGAGACTGACATAGTAGAGAAGTAAGCCAGAGAAAAACAAGCCTCATATGATACCGCTTCTATGTGGAATCATAAATAAAATGATACAAACGAACTTACCTATGAAACAGTATAAATTAGGAGTTTGGGGTTAACATGTACACTCCACTATATACAAAACAGATAACCAACAAGGATCTGCTGAATAGCCCAGGGAGCTCTACTCAGTACTTTGTAATAACACATAAAAGAAAAGAATCTGATTGTGTGTGTGTGTGTGTGTATAACTGCAAAAAAGACTCTCTTCTCTTTGAGCAGTCTTCATTCCTTCTCGTGAGTTCTGGGGCTTAGGCTGGGAAGTCTGCTCATGAAAGGGAAATCTGCCATGTGACTGTGTTAGGGTTTTAGTTCTGCCCTATTAAAACATGTTTAAAATGTGTTTTAGTACATTTGCACACAGATGAAAAGATCCATAAAAATAAAGTTTTATCTGCACACAGATAAATTATTTGCACACTGAATAATTTACTCAAAAAGATTGGAGGCATGCTTAGTAACCGATGTGGGGCTTTTTGTTTTAAAAAGGTACAGTCTCCCTGACCCTGGGGCGATAGGCGTGGCCTGACCTACCTGGTGGCCCCTGAATTCCGCTTTCATCTTCTTTGTACAAATGACAGGGAAGCAGAGAGAGCTCAGCTGGCTCCTCCTGCTGGTGCCAGGAGTTAAGGGACTCAGGAAACAGGAATGGGACCGGGGTCGGGGTGCCCAGACCCCAGGCTGCGACTCTTCAGTGTGACATGAAGAAAGACTCCTGCTCACAATACACTGAACTCGTGGCGATTTATTGCTTTAAGTAACTAAACAAGAAAGAGGAGACAGGCTGCTGGTCACGGAGGCCGGCATTCTCTCCAGGCTTTGCAGCTGCATCTACTTAAAGCCTCCACAGTATTTTCTGGACGACATAAACACGTCATAACACACTTGGGAAGCGACTTGGCCAAGGACACACTGATTAAAGTAACACACAACAGAGGCGCCCCACCAGTCAGTTGGCCCTGAAGAAACAGAAAGAAGGTGTGTTCCTAGGATGTGCTGAATACAAAACCTTAAATGGTTTTTTCTTTTTTTGGCAATAATACACAGAATACTTTCGCAGACATTCTGCAGAAGTGGGCACACGACAGAATTCCCTCTGCGTCTCCAGATCACCAGTATCTACGGGAACACTTGGAGAAGAGCCAGGAGGTGGGGCACCTCCCCTCCTGATGTCATGTTTTTCGCCACAGCACAGGGTCCAGGGGCTAGAGAAAAGCAGGGGATGGGCTCGAGGGCGTGTTACAAGCGCCCAGCAGCTGTGGCAACAGCAGGGGCTGGGCCTCCCGGTCTCGCGGCGGGGGTGGGGGCGATGACTGGCAGCCAGGCTGGCTCCGGGGTTTGGCCTGAGGGCCCCTGGAGGCCCTGGGTGGGCACAGGCCCTGGGTGGCTCAGCCCCTCCCAGGAGCAGTAGGGTCGGTGCTGGACTCCCAGGTCTAGGAGCGACCGGCCCTCGTGTCTAGCACTGGGGCCCAGGACACATTTCAAAAAGGTGTGCAGAAACAACACTGCCAGGGACCCGGCCCTCTTGGAGGACTCATTAAGCTCGCCAGGAGGGGTCAAGCCAAGCCAAAGGCAACGCGCCACGCCAGGGCACACCAGCCCCCAGCCCACCCACGCAGTGAGGCTCAAGGGTGCTCAGCTGCCGCAGGCCCTGGAGCCACCCCCTCGGAAGGCCCCGCGCCCACATCCTCTCCAGGCTCTGGGCCGGGGGGCCCTGCGCTGGCCCCCGCCGGGGCCGGGCTGGGGCCCGAGGGGCCATTCTGCACAGCCTCGCCCTCTACACACGGCCGGCCATCGGGACGCAGCTTCTCCGCGGGGCCCTCCTCCTGGCTGGGGGCTGCGCCCTCAGCAGAGGCCCAGTCCTCCTGCCCGGGCACACGGCCCTCCGCGTCTCCCGCTCTGGGAAGCTGGCCTTCTGGGTTCTTCTCACTTTCTTCGGCTTGCCGCTTGCTCCTGGCACAGAGTTTCCCTCTGGATTTCCTCGTCGGCTTGTTACGCATCTCATCTCGGGAGAATCGCCACTGAAACTGGAGATCGGGGGAGATGGGAGATAAATAAATATATGCAGCTTCCGTGACCCCAGAGCGTCCCTGGACACGCGCTCTGCGTTCACAACCACAGCCCAAACCTCGCACCCACTGGAGCCTGCAGTTCCTGCCACGGCATGGACTCTAGGGGTGAATTTCTGGGGAGAGGGCCCCACACCAAAGGCCTGGAGGGGAGGTGCTGAAATCCCTTCATCTGGAGAACCACGAGGGGTGAACACACCCGCACCTGCTCTTCCTGAGGGCATCACCCGGGTCAGAAGCTGGGCACTCGGGTCCCGCTGCAGGACTGGCAGGCCGTGCCAGCCGCGCCCCGCTCTGCTAGAGAGGCCCCCAAAGCCCTCCCTCCCTTCTGGGGCAAGCTGCGCCCAATGACCTGGCCTTGTGGGACAATGGCCCGCCCTCCTGGTCCCCCAGCACCATCAGGGTGCTGCTGCTGCCGAGTCAGAGCCCAGCTGCTGCCGAGTCAGAGCCCAGCACGTCCCTTGGCCACGTCCCCTCCATCACCGGCGTTCCCACGGCACTCCCCTTGAAACCCCATCCAAACCAATCCCAGCTGCCGCTTGCCAGGGAGCCCCAGGCTGCACCCCGCTGTGGGCAGGGGAGTCCACGGAGCAGACAGGACCAAAGGCACAGTCAGTGTCAAAGCGGGACAAGGACAGGGTCACAGGGATGCCGCGGAGGGTGCCGCCCCATGCAGAGGCCACCCAGCTTGGCCCACGTCCTGATCTCTATGATGGGGGGAGCTCCTCTGACTTAAATCAGGGTGGTGACTCTGTGCAGCGTCAGAGAAAAATGACTTTAGGCTTTCCAGGCCACGTGTTCTCTGTTGAAGCCTCTCGACGCTGCTGCTGCTGCTGCTGCTGCTGCTGCTGCTAAGTTAAAGCCCTCCCTCCCTTCTGGGGCAAGCTGCGCCCAATGACCTGGCCTTGTGGGACAATGGCCTGCCCTCCTGGTCCCCCAGCACCATCAGGGTGCTGCTGCTGCCGAGTCAGAGCCCAGCTGCTGCCGAGTCAGAGCCCAGCACGTCCCTTGGCCACGTCCCCTCCATCACCGGCGTTCCCACGGCACTCCCCTTGAAACCCCATCCAAACCAATCCCAGCTGCCGCTTGCCAGGGAGCCCCAGGCTGCACCCCGCTGTGGGCAGGGGAGTCCACGGAGCAGACAGGACCAAAGGCACAGTCAGTGTCAAAGCGGGACAAGGACGGGGTCACAGGGATGCCGCGGAGGGTGCCGCCCCATGCAGAGGCCACCCAGCTTGGCCCACGTCCTGATCTCTATGATGGGGGGAGCTCCTCTGACTTAAATCAGGGTGGTGACTCTGTGCAGCGTCAGAGAAAAATGACTTTAGGCTTTCCAGGCCACGTGTTCTCTGTTGAAGCCTCTCGACGCTGCTGCTGCTGCTGCTGCTGCTGCTGCTGCTAAGTCGCTTCAGTCGTGTCCGACTCTGTGCGACCCCATAGACGGCAGCCCACCAGGCTCCCCCGTCGCTGGGATTCTCCAGGCAAGAACACTGGAGTGGGTTGCCATTTCCTTCTCCAATGCGTGAAAGTGAAAAGCGAAAGTGAAGTCGCTTGGTCGTGTCTGACTCTTCGCGACCCCATGGACTGCAGCCCACCAGGCTCCTCCGCCCATGGGTTCTCCAGGCAAGAGCACTGGGGTGGGGGGCCACTGCCTTCTCTGTTTGACTCTGCTGCTGTAGCACAAAAGCAGTCCAGGTAATATATAAACGGGCGTCACCGTGTTCCAATAAAACTTTATCGACAAAGTCAGGCAGTGTGCCGGCCCCCTTTGGCCGGAGCCACAGTGAGCCAAGCGCTGCCACAGAAGGGGTGCACGTCCATTCGACGGTGCGACAATCCACGTGACAGGCTCAGCGCCGCGTCCAGCACGTGACTGTTCGACGGTGTGACAATCCACGTGACAGGCTCGCGCTGCGTCCAGCACGTGATGTGCCAGGGGTGCGCACCGCGACTGATGCTGGATGTCCGTTCAGAGCGTCAGGGCCACCACCCGTCCTGGGCTCCGGCATCCCCGGGATACAGCAGGGAGCCTGGAGCGAGAGGATGCTCAGCGCCCTTTTGCGAGACAGCTGAATGGGAAGACCGCAGCGCCAGCCAAGCTGGCTGCCCTGCACGTCGGGCAAGCCGGTCCTCTAATTTTAAGAGTCAAACACCCCGGGGCTTAGCGAGGAAGCGCAGGCGCATCCCCACATCAGGTCTGGCGGAGCTCCAGAAAGAGAGACTAATCCGGGGAGAAAAGAGGAGGAAAACGTCCAAGTCCTGCTGAGCTGCTGACAACAGGAGCCGCTCTGGAGGGAGGTGGTCTGGGAGCCTGTGCACTCGGGATACATCCGGGCGCAGGAACTGGGGCAGACACGGAGGCACGAGCGGCGGGGAAGGAAGGCGGAGACGTGGGTCCCTGTGTTCACGAGGGAGGCACGTGCTCTGCAAACGGCTTAGCGGGGACTGCGGCCTTCCCCGCGCCCCAGAGCTCCGCCGGCAGGGTGGGGGGCAGTGTCCTCTCCGCAGGCTGTGCCCTCAGGCGCCACAGCCACAGGGTCCTAGGGATGGACCAGCCCTGGAGGCCCCGCTGGAGACCGGGTTTTCCGGGGAAGGGAACCGGGTTGGGGGGGCCTTGGACCCCGGGGGCCTCGACCCTGGGGGACAGCCTCGGCCGCCCCACCCGCGGATACACGGCTCTACTTGAAGTTACACTTCTTTCTTTAGATCATTTCTTTCCACGTGAGTCGCAGACACTGGTGTCACCAAATATGGACTTGGAGCTAAGCCCTTCTGCTCCTGAAAGAGAAGGCAGCCTTCCGTCTGAGTGACTTCTGGTGAGGCTACACGCCGGCAGCTGTACCATCCAGGGAAAACCATTTCCTAAGGCTCTACCACGTCGCAGATATATCTGAGTGCTTTGCCAGAAAGCAAAAATGTGCTGTGTATATTCTTTAAAATCTGCCACCTCTGGCATTCTCAGCAGGAGAGGTCTTCTGACCCAAATAAGACATCTGCCTGGAGGCGCTTGAGGCTCTGAGACGGACACATCCTGGGGTGAGTGCACTGACCCCCTTTTGAACAAGCCCAGCAAATCTGGATATTCCATCAACAAAGAGGAAAAGCAGTGAAGTGTGTATGCTGAGGTTGTGTGTTAGGCGCTCAGCCGGGTCCAGCTCTGCAACTCCACGGACTGTAGCCCGCCAGGCTTCTTGGTCCATGGGATTCTCCAGGCAAGAAGACTAGAGTGGGTTGCTATTCGCTTTGCCAGGGGATCTTCTCCACCCAGGGATTGAACCTGGGTCTCCTGCATTGCAGGCAAATTCTTTACCATCTGAGCCACCAAGGAAGACCTGAGGTTAGGATTTAACATCTATCTGGTCCTCCCCACCTGCCGGCCATGCAAATCCCAACCGAGTTCACTGACAATATTGGCTGGGTTTCCCCAAGACACCCTTTTTGGAGGTTTCTCTCGTACAGTGAGTGACAGACTGCCCTCAGGTTGGGGGGTAGTTTGAGCTTCTCCCACCCAAGCCACAAGCTTTCAACAAAGGACCCCCTCTGCAGCTCAAGCGGTCCCCCAGATCCCACCCTGAAGGTGCCCACTTCAGCCGAGACTGCAGCAGGCATCTCGGGGCCCCACAACCACCATGTGGGACCAGGACCTCTGACCTCACCATGGACTGGCCCCGCAGGCTCCTGGGTGCCAGGTGGTCCTCGTTCACTGCTGCTGCCGCGCGTGCGGCTGCGTTTACTTCCAGCCCACACGGAAGAGGTTTTTTTTAAATGAGTGTCTCCAAATAGTCAGACTCTCCTCATTCTGCATGGTTTTACAGAAAGGCCAGTTAAGCGGGCCTATACAGCGAGCTGAGAGCCAGGCAGCTCCGAGAGATGCTGGAGGACGTTGTGCCTTTGTCAAAACAAAACTGGTGAGACTGCTTAGGCTGAAAGGCCCCAAATAAGACAACAGCATCTCGGGTAGTGTGCTGGCTAAGACCCTGGTTCAGACCCTGGTTCTGGCATTTGGTAGCTGTCTGTCCTTAGGCAAGGGAGTAATCTCCAGAAGAGCTGCCTTCGCCCCTGGGGCTGGGTGCACAGCCCCGACAACCCCATTCATCCCGCAGAGGGCAGAGTCATCCCTGGGGACCCACTCACCCCACAAAGGGGTGACTCACCCCTGGGGACCCACTCAGCCTGCAGCGGGTGGTGGGTTGGGGACCCACTCACCCTGCAGTGGATGGTGAGCTGGGGACCTACTCACCCGCAGTGGGGTGTGAGGGGCCCGCTGGCCCACTCCTAGCGTCCCCCACAGGCGGCTGGTGCACCTGACCGTGCCCATCCCCCTGGGCCAGAGTCCACCCCAGACCCTGGCTCTTTTCTTCTTAGATTATTCATGCATTTATCCGGCTGTGCCGGGTCTCTGCCACGGCATGCAGGATCTCTTAGCTGTGGCAGACCCTAGCGAGCCTCTAATGTGAACCCCATGTCCTTGTAGACGCTGCTCTTGCTAAAAGAACAGCAGATGCGTGGTTCCCTGTACGCCCGGCCGGGTCTGGATTCCTGCAGAGGATCACGCTGCACCGCCCTCCTGATACAACACGGCCGAGGACACAGCCGGGCCAGGCCTCCTGGGGCGCTCTGCTCACTCTCTCCAGGCCCCGCCTGGGCTGCTGGGCAGAGGGGGATTTGGGACTGTCCACAACAAGCTGGATGGGAACGACTCTGACCCGTTTTCTTGTCCTTTGGAAAACTCTGCCAAGCCAAACACCTTCAAGGACAGCACCATTCTCTCTGTCCTTAGATGGAGGGTGGTGATGTCACCGACTCCCCAAGCTCCTGGGGGTCCCTAGCCCACCACAGCTGGGGGCCACAGCCGGGTCACCCGGAGGCTCTGCCTGGAGTCTTCCCCTTCCTCCGGCTCCTTTGCAGGGAGCACTCTCAGGAAGCAGGGAAGTAGCCGTGGCTGAAACTCAGGGTCTCTAGATTCTCCAAGTTAAATGTTCTGAGTGTCCCACGCTGTGACAAGGCTCCCTTCCCCTGAGTCCCCAGAGCAGTGCTCTCACTAGGAGCTGTTGGCACCATTCTATGATGAGCACGTACTGGTTCAGAGAGGCGAAGTGACTCTCCCAAGGTCACACAGCTAGAAAACAGCAGAGCTGAAGTTCAAACACAGGCTTCTCTGACTACACTAATCTCTGTCTGCACCTTCTTGGTGGGTAAAAGGTTTCAGACTCACATTCTGGAAGGAAGGGAATACTGGAAGCAGGGGAGATGCCACGCGTCTCTGGAATAGCTCAGCCCGCTTGTGCTTGCCTCAGCTTTCAGACTTCATGACCTCAGGACAGAGTCTGCTAGATCAAGGCTTGATGCATGAAACCAAGTGGTCAGCTAATGGAAGTACAGATTTAACTGCCATGAAAGATGCTTCGGTGTGTCTGATTAAAAAAAAAAAAAATCTACATTGAACATGCCCTGACAGGCTTATTTTTAAAAAATCAATAATGATAAAATTTGAATGGAGATCCACATGGTGAGCCTGGAAAGGAGCCCTAAACTACTCAGCTGAGACACTGGCTCTCAGACTTGGCGGGCGTTCAGGATCACCTGGGGGATGCCTTCAGACGCAGGGCCCCACCCTATCCCGGGGTTTCTGATCAGGGGGCTTGGGGAGGGGACAGAGGCTGGCACTTCACACAAGCTCCCTGGTGATGCCAATTCTGCAGGTTCACGGGCTACAGTGTGAGACCGCACAGCTGAGACCGCCACCAGTTCACTGCGGGAAACAGCCTCCCGCAAATCCCCCACGCCTCCCATCAACCCCAGCCCGGCATCCGTGGGCGGGCCGCCTCCACCACCAGCCTCACCCGCAGGTCCCCTTACTGCTGTGCTCGGGACAGGCACAGTCTGGAAGGAACAACAGAAGGACGACTGGCCCCTGGACCACGTGGGTCCCCTTAAACGCAGGCGGCTCGAGCGGCTAGAACTACAGCGCCCGCTTCGAGGTCAGTGCTTGCCTCCCTCCTCGGGGTCGGGGAACCTCGGATATGGGAGGCTCGCTCTCAATTATACCCGGATTAATCCCCGCGCTGTCCAAGGGTAGGTGGTGTGTATTTCCGACCCCGAGACGGGAGAGCTTGCCGCGGGGCACCTCTGAGCAGAGGTCGGTGGCACCCACACCCAGAGGCAGGCCGCCAGGCTGGAGGATGCAGCGCGTCCCGAGCGGTTCCAAGGCGAGTGTCTCAACACGAAGAGAGCAGCCGCTGCAGGCGCAGCCGGGCGGACGGGCCTTCCCAGGCCAGAGCACGGGTGGGGTGAGGGTGTGCGGCCAGCGCCGAAACCGAGAGAACCCTGAGTAGCCGTCCGTGCCAGAAATAAGTGCAGAGAAGGGAGAGTCCTCTTCCCAGCAGTGCGTGCACGTCCAGAGCTCCACGGCAGCAGGGCTCGTGGACTGAATTCACACATTTTAAAGCCTGTCTGTATCTGCCTCCACTTCGGCAGCTTAGCTGAAGACGGATGTCTCCCGGGTCGCAGAAAGCACCTCTTACCTTCAAAGGAAGTTAATATTTGCTCTGAAAGCCACACTCACAGATGAACAAAGAGGTTTCTTTCAAATACTGAAAGTCCTGTTTGGAGAATTTTGTCCCCTTGGCTGATTAAACGAAGACTAAATATGCTGCACTCCTGACGTCTGAATTTTGCATTCTTTCCTTAAACGTCAGTGCGAGACGCACCATGCACGTTCTGGGCCCAGCAGTTTGATTGTTCATTCGCTGGTTCAACAAGTGTTTGCTGAATACTAACTAAAAGCCTGCTTATTTAACTTCTATGCAGAGTATATCATGAGAAATTCTGGGCTGGAAGAAGCACAAGCTGGAATCAAGATTGCTGGGAGAAATATCAATAACCTCAGATATGCAGATGATACCACCTTTATGGCAGAAAGAGACAAGGAGCTAAAAAGCCTCTTGATGAGAGTGAAAGAGGAGAGTGAAAAAGTTGGCCTAAAGCTCAACATTCAGAAAACGAAGATCATGGCATCCGGTCCCATCACTTCATGGGAAATAGATGGGGAAACAGTGGAAACAGTGTCAGACTTTATTTTAGGGGGCTCCAAAATCACTGCAGCCATGAAATTAAAAGATGCTTACTCCTTAAGTTATGACCAGCCTAGACAGCATATTGAAAAGCAGAGATATTACTTTGCCAACAAAGGTCCATCTAGTCAAGGCTCTGGTTTTTCCTGTGGTCATGTATGGATGTGAGAGTTGGACTGTGAAGAAAGCTGAGCATGGAAGAATTGATGCTTTTGAACTGTGGTGTTGGAAAAGAGTCTTGAGAGTCCCTTGGACTGCAAGGAGACCCAACCAGTCCATCCTAAAGGAGATCAGCCCTGGGATTTCTTTGGAAGGAATGATGCTAAAGCTGAAACTCTAGTACTTTGGCCACCTCATGTGAAGAGTTGACTCATTGGAAAAGACCCTGATGCTGGGAGGGATTGGGGGCAGGAGGAGAAGGAGATGACAGAGGATGAGATGGCTGTATGGCATCACTGACTCAATGGACATGAGTTTGAGTAAATTCCCAGAGGTGGTGATGGACAGGGAGGCCTGGCGTGCTATGATTCATGGGGTCACAAAGAGTCGGGTGAGCGACTGAACTGAACTGAACTGAAAGCCAGGGGCCGGGCATACAGCAAGGCGGACAGAAAGGGTGTGATCTCAGAGAGTTCCTGTCAGATTCTACTGGAGAGGATAAGCTGCTGCTGCTGCTGCTGCTGCTGCTAAGTCACTTCACTCGTGTCCGACTCTGTGCGACCCCATAGACAGCAGCCCACCAGGCTCCCCCATCCCTGGGATTCTCCAAGCAAGAACACTGAAGTAGGGTGCCCTTGCCTTCTCCGGAGGATAAGCTACTGATCACAAATAATTAGGAACAGAGAGGAAAGGAACATGGTTCTTCCTGGTGAACCACAGAAGAGTCTGGCTTGGTCTAAAGGGAGAGAACACCGTCCTGAGAAAATACACAGGAAGAAAGCATCCCAGGTACAGGAACAGCCCAAGCAAAGGGCTGCGAGGAACCCAAGAGGGCGTGCAGGCCAGGGTGGCTGGGATGCATCAGATGGGCGGGGGTTGGGGGGAGACCCCACAGGGCCATGTGGACCCCAGAAAAGGCTCCCACCTTTATCTTGAAAACACAAAGCTTTAGAAGCATAAGCAGCCGGTGCCACGACTCCATTTGCCCTTTGCAGACGATCACTTTGGTTCTGAGTGGAGAGCACACTTGAAAGGGAGGCCTGTCACCGGTCGATGAGAGTAGACCAGGCAGGTGATGATGGGCGAGGGGGTTCCAGAGGGTCAAGGCCCTAAAGCCAGACATGCCTTCAGGACAGACCGGCGGTGGGGGGAGGAGACGGAGGCCCCGGGTGAGCTCCAGCGGGCGGAAGCCTGGGCCACGCAAGGGCCGGCCCTCCCGGTGCAGAAGGGTGCGGGGTCACCAGCAGCCACAGGGCAGGAGAGGCTGAGGCTGGCCGCACAGAGGGGAGACTCAGTGACTCAGGGCCAAGGAGGGGGCTGTCTAGGTCTGGGGGAGCAGGAGATTCTCTCCGCAAGAGGAAGTGGGGAGACACAGGGCTCTAAATGAGGCAGCAGGTGGGAAACCAGGCGGGCGCAGTGGGGCAGAGAGAGAACAAGGTGCGCTCTCCAGGCTGGAGGGCGCGGCCGGTGTCAGCATGCCCCGAGCTGAGGATGCCCGAGGTCTCCCGGGAGCCGGACGGCGACCGCAGGCTTAGGAGAGAGGCCGGCACCGGTACAGGCTGCCCTCCCGGGGCTGCCCCACGTCACAGTGAGGGCAGTGCCCACTGCCGAGAAGGTGCAGGCTGCGTCGGGCGCTCCTCCCGACCTGGCAGAGCCAGCCGCTGCCCTCTGGACCCTACAGCGGCCCTGCGCCTCGTCCTGAACTCTGTCGCCCAGGTTTCCACCTGCGTTTCCCTCGGCGACGGCACAGGCCCCTCGGGTGCTGGCTGCAGAGGGGCAGCCCCAACCTGTTCATGGCCCCCATCCCTGCCCGGGGGGGTGGTGCCAGGGGAAGGGTGGGCACGTCCAGCAGGCTCTGCCCCACAGCCTGGCTGTGCCCGTCACAAGGGACAGTGAGCTGGCCCCAGGGCACGGCCACCTGGCCCTGCCGGTCCCCTGGGAGGAGCATCCTCAGGTGCAAAGTCTGGGGGTGTGGGGCCACTGCAGAGGACCTGAGATCCGCCTCAGGGAAACACGGGGTGCACCGCTTCCAGGAGGGTTCGGGTGACGTCCCGGGAGGGTGGGATACGGCCTGGCCCGAGGACTGGCTCCGCAGGGGCGCCGCCCTGCGTCCACACCAGCCACGGCCACTCAGCCCTGTGGGGCGGGCCCTTCGGGGAAGGCATTCTGGCAGGTTCTCTCTGCCAGGATCTCCAAACCTCCGACGGCTCCAGGGATGGGGTGCCGGCAGGAGCTCTGGCCACCTCGTGCGGAGATGAAGACGCAGAGGAGCGGAGTAGAGGCACCCCCCAATCCCCGCTGCACACCCAGGCTGCAGCCACCTCTGTGAGCCCCCCACTTCAGCCTTGGGAACGCGAACCCTGCCTGCCCAAGCATCCTCGGAGGAGGCGGCCAGCTCCACGGCCCCCAGCGCCCCCACCTGCAGGTGACGCGGCTCATTTTGCCCAGGGGGGCTCAGGGGTCCCTGGGGCTCCATGGAGCTAGGCCCAGGAGGGTGGCAAGGTCGCTCACCTTCGATTCCTTCTTCTTGACCTTCTGAGGTAGACACGGCCTCTGGAGAAAGACGACCTGCTTGGTGGAGACGGTACCCTCCCTGCAACACACACACGGGAGCGGAGGATGAGTCCTCTTACACCCGGGGGGTGGAGGGGTCAGACCTCCCACGGAGGCTGCCACCTCCAACTTCATCCAGGCCAGCCGCCCAGGGAAGGAAGGGGGCTGCCCAAGACAGAGAGGTCAGAGGTCACGAAGCCCCCCACAGCATGCACCTTTGCTTCTAGGGGGCTGTCTCACGGGCCCAACAGAAGCAGGCACCCCTGAAAGGCAGCTTCGTGTCTGAAAACCCCCCTTCCTGTGGTGTGAAATGGCAGCTGGCACTTTGGCCAAATGATGACAAAGTGGCCTTGGTGAACACCAGACCGGGGGTAGGGGGCTCTTCCAAGTCTGTCTTTGGGGATGAGGCAGTGCTGGTTGGCCCGGGATGGGTGGCCAGTGAGGACCTGGGCCCAGGCTGAGGCTCCAGCTGGCTGTGTGTCCTCAGGTTTGTGACGGAGCCTCCCTGAGCCTCAGTTCCATCTATAAAATGGGCATGATATCTATGCTTACCACCTCACAGGTAATTAGGAGGACGAGTTTGACCAGAAGACAGAAGGCCTTTCAGGGTTGGTAAGACTGGGAAAAATGCCCCAAACAACAAAAAAATCCCGCCTCCTGGAATGCTCTGAGGACTAGATGAGACTACACAACGTGGCCGCCCGGCCTGGGGCACACACTAGGTGCTGAGTTTCTTTTGCAAATGAGAGACCTGGGCCCCCTCCGCCCCAGTGACAGGCTGGGCGGCAAGTCACTGGTTGAGGTGCCCACGTGGGGAGGGGGTGCTCGGGGGCAAGGGTGGTTAAGATTCTGAGATCCTGGGCCTGCCGTTCCTTGGGTGGAGAGCTGATGCCAACGAGATTCCACAGTCATACACATGAAGAGCTGGTTGGGACGGCGCAAGCTTTGGTAAGGTAAGCTGGTTGTTGGTACCTGGTTGTCCTGATGATGGGAGTCGGCAGCACACAGGTGAGCTGCCAGCCGTAGGCGGCCAGCGAGTTCAGCAGGGGCACGTAGTCCGTCTGCACCTCCACACCCTGGGGAGAAAGGCCAGGTCAGGGCTGAGGCCGCCTGTCTCAGGGACCGGGAGGGACCACCAGCTCACCAACCCAACAAAGCAGAAGGGGGCCGCACTCCGGCTCCGAAGATGCTGCAAGAGCCTGGGGCCCAGCTGCCCGACCCCCTGCCCAGGTCTGCGCCGTCATGGGGTCACCCTCCCCCTCACCCAGGTCTGTACCATTGTGGGGGTCTCCCCCTTGCCTTGGCCCTGGGTCTGTACCATCATGGGGGTCTCCCTCCCCACCGCCGGGTCTATATCATTGTGGGGTCTCCCCCCATACCGGGTCTGCACTGTCATGGGGTCTCCCTCCCCCTCGCCCCAGGTCTGTGCCATCTTGGGGTTCCCCCCCGCCGGGTCTGTGCTAACCTGGGGTCTCCCTCCCCCATCTGTCTGTGCCATCCTGGGGTCTCCCTCCCCCCTCTGTCTGTGCCATCCTGGGGCCCCCCTCTGTCTATGCCATCCTGGGGTCTCCTTCCCCCTCGCCCCGGGTCTGTACCATCGTGGGGTCCTCCCCTGGTCTATCTGTGCTATCCTGGGGTCTCCCTCCCCCAGTCTGTCTGTCCTGCCCTGGAGTTCCCCCACGCTGGGTCTGGGCTATCCTGGGGATCCCCCTCGGGTCTGTGCCATCCTGGGGTCCCCCTCCGGGTCTGTGCCATCCTGAGGTCCCTCCCCCGGTCTGTGCTATCCTGGGGTCTCCCCCGGGTCTGTGCCATCCTGGGGTCTCCCCCGGGTCTGTGCCATCCTGGGGTTCCCCCCCAAGTTTGTGCCGTCCTGGGGTCCCCCCCGGTTCTATGCTATCCTGGGGTCCCCCCCGGTTCTGTGCTATCCTGGGGTCCCCCCTGGGTCTGTGCTATCCTGGGGTCCCCCCCGGGTCTGTGCTATCCTGGGGTCCCCCCGCCCCGCATCTGTGCCATTGGTGAGGGCTTTGAGCGTTTGTTTTGTTTCTCTCTCTTCTGGACAAATCGCTTCCGTGAGCATCACTCAAGAAGCACAGTCACTTCACCTCCAGGACAGACCCAGGGCCCGTGACCACGGCTGCTCAGGGGGTTTCAGAGCATCTTGTGGGAGTTAAACTACATCTGAGCAAAAATCAAGTCACTGCATCCAACCAGAGCGACCACACAGATACACACACAAATACACCACAATGCACACACACCACACCACATACATACACACACACACACACCACACACCACACACGTGGAGGGGGTGGACAGGGAGAGGACCCACCGTGAGGCCGTGACTTCCCACGACAGCCCCAGCGGGCCCTGCACCCCTGACAGGCATCCAGAGTCCTTGCGGCCGGTACAACCGCAGGCCCGCGGAGGGGCGGACGGGAGGGAAGGCGCAGCCATGCCGCTGGGTTCCCGTCCCGCAGACACCAGGGCGCGCGCACGCACACACACACACATGCCCCGAACACAAGACGGGCCAGGATGCTGGCTGGTCAGCACAAGGGGGCCGGGGCCATCGGGGTGAGGGTGGGCTTCCGGGGGCTCGGGGGCCGCGGCGGGCAGAGAGGGGAGGACCTTCCCAGGGGGACCTCAGCACAGCCAGAGAGCGAGCCGGCAGGCGCCAGGCAGAGGGCTGGCCCATGGCGAGGGGGCCCCTGGGGACAGAACCGGGGGCAGAAGCCAGAGGAGGGGCAGGCACCGGGGGCAGGCCTGCTTCCCCGGGGCTTCCAGAGCTCCCGGCACAGGCACCTGTCCCGACGCGGCCACTGCGCAGCCACGGCCCCCAGGAGCCTCCACTGCGCACAGGAAGTCGTGGCCTGCGGCAGCGGCTCTCCAAGCGCCGGCCTGAGAGCAGCCTCACCCTGGAACTTGTTGCAAACAGAGTCTCGGGACCCACCCAGACCTGCACAATCAGAAACTCCTTTTAGAAATGGGGGGCCCAGGGGGCTGTTTTTCTTCTTTTCTTAATTGAAGTGCTGCACGGGACAGGACATGCCTGGCGGTCTAGTGGTTCAGACCCTGCACGCACCCCTGGTCAGGGAGCCGAAACCTCACATGCCGCGTGCTGGTGTGGCCGAAGAGTCACGGCAGTGCTGTCGACCAGCAACATCCCGCTGTTCTCAGGTGCACACCGTAGCGATCCAGGAGCCTTATAGATTATGCTCCACACAGGCCGGAGTGCGCAGTCCTGTCTGACTCTTTGCCACCCCACTGACTGCAGCCTGCCAGGCTCCTCTGTCCACGGGTTTTCCCAGCAAGAATACTGGACTGGGTGCCATGCCCTCCTCCAGGGGAGCTTCCCAACCCAGGGATCAAACCTGGGTCTCTTGCATTGGCAGGCAGATTCCTTACCGCTGAGTCACCAGGGAAACTCCACATGAAGTGATCATAAAACACACATCCCTTCCCCGTGCTGCACGTTACATTTTTGTGTCTCAGTTTATGCATGATAGGTTGTGCCTCTTGCTCCCCTGCATTCTCTCCACTGGTAAACACTAGTCTGTCCTCTGTGTCTGTGAGGCTGTTTCTGTTTTGCTGTATTAATTCATTTTATTTTTTAGACTTCACATACAAATGGAAACCTAAAGTACCTGTCTTCCTCTGACTTACTTCACTGATCAGCATAACGCCTCCTAAGATCTGTGTTGCTGCAAATGGGATCATTTCATTCTTTTCTATGGTTGAGTAATATTCCATTGTGTGTGTATATGCACCGTGCGTGCCATGTGCGTGCATGTGTGTGTGTACACACACAAATACCCCGCTCTTTTTAATCCATATGTCTACTGACCTGGGTTTCTTCTGTATTTTAGCAATTGTGACTCACGCTGCTGTGGACACTGAGGTACACCTATCTTTTCTAATTAGCGTTTTCATAGCCTTTGGAAACACACCCAGGAGTGGATCATATGGCAGCTCTATTTTTTTTAAAAGAACACTTCTAATAGTTGAGATACAACTTAGTCTGAAGAAGACTGCCTAGAGAATCCATTAGATTTCTTCTGATGACAGAAAAGAGTCTGCAGTTTTGTGGCCAGAATCTATCTGCTGTTAGCTCGACGCTTAGCCCTCCCCTCTTTCTCCACGAGGGGCAGAGAGGTCAGGGGCCTCTGAAAGGCTCAGCCCTACGCTGACACGGTGGGGGCAGCTGGACTGGGCAGAAGGGAAGGAGGCAGGTGCAAAAACCAACCGCGGAGGGGACGGCAGAGGCCCATTCTGGCCCGGACCCTGGAGCCCACACGCCGGCACCACCCCGTTTCTGCCCCACCCCCGGCACACGGAGCCCTCCCTGGCAGGCCCGCCTGGCCAGTACATCCCGGGCTCTGGGCAGGGCCCTCCCCGCCTGCTGCGGCCACTTTACCCTGAGAACCTGGGCCCCCATCCCTGCATTCTGGATTTAAGGAGAAGGGAGCAAATGTTAAATCCACACCCGCGCTTTGCGAGGTTGTGATTACTCGGGTCTATCAAGAATTGCCTTCCCACTTTATCAGGCGCCATGACAGGTCTGCCACAATCAGACAGTTGCCATGGCAACCAGGACCAGCGTGTGCTCACAAAGCCGGAGCAGCAGCAGGACGGAGCCCTGTGCCCGGTTCTCTCCTCCGCGCCAGCGCCCAGCGCTCAGGACAATGGGCACCCAGAGGGGCAGCCAGCCCGCCTGCCCAGATGGGGCTCCGAGCCCGGCTTAGCTCTGCGCTCTTCTCCTCCTCCCCCATCTTCAAGAGGAAGACGGCAGGATTCCTCCCCAGCAGCTTTCCCCCTCAGGGTGGGGGATGCCAGCCAAAGGGTCCAGAACCATAAAGGCCAAAAGGAAAACAAAGAGAAAACAGCGAAACATGGCCTGCCTGGGACAGCCCAGGGTTCAGTCCCAGGTGCTGCCAGCCGGCTGCCACAGCGCGGTGGGAAAGGAAAGTCCAGAGTGGCCGGCGGGAGGGGGCCCACGCTGCCAGACCCTGCCAGACCCTGCCACGCCCAGCCCTCTGGGCGGCCTTGATGGAAAGAATCAACGGTTCAGGCGCTCTTCCACAGGCACCTGTATCAAAGCCGGTGTGCATATTGTCAACAGTCAGAAGATGACATTTCTAAAAACGACAGGAGCCCCGTGCAGTCAGCGGAAGCGCCTTTCAAGTCCTTCGCTAGGAAAGGGGGTCGGGCAGGCGTCGGGTGGAAGGCGCTTTCTGATCTGCTTTTCCGTGACACTCCTGTGAGGAGAGACGCACACGCAGCACTCCAAAGCCAGCCCGCTGATCAAACGGAAAGACATTTCTGGGAACAGGAGCAACAATTTTAATTAACTCTCCACTCTCCTGTGTGGATGCGGCATCTCCGATCACACCTGGAGTGTTAAAAAAAAATGGCGCACGTCCTGTGGTTCTTCGTACAAAGGGATTCATTTTTATTTACGGCTCTTTTTCCTTTGCTCCCAACGATGCCTCCCGTGGCCGCGAATCCACTAGAGAAACAGACGTCCAACACCACCTTCCCCCACCCTCCAAAACCAGGACAACACCGCGTTTACTAACAACACTTGTGTCTTTTGATCCTTTCCAAAAGCCCCTCAGCAGGGAGTATTAGGAGGTAACGCCCTGGTCCAGTGATTAAGTTTCTTTGCTGGTATCACTGTGCATCTCTCTTTTTCTCCTTGTTTCCGTTCTAGAAGGATCTGGGACAAACGCAGCTTAAAAGAGGGCACTTTGTACCTGACTCATGACTGGAGATGAAGAAGGGAATTCAGTTTCCATGTCTGAAACGACCTCTGGGCTGGTCTCCTGGCAGCCTCGGGGGGTCCTTCCCCTCCATTCCCAGACAGGACACGCGAAGCAACAGCCCGAGAGGCCTTTGTAAACTGCTGCCAAAACACTAATGCCCAGCGCTAACTGGCAAGGCACGTTTATATCCGATTTCCTTATGTACCAACTTCAGGCATCTTCTGAGTTCCTACCATGGGACATGAAGGCTTCACGTTCCATTCACGAGTCTCACTTTCTCTTTCCTGGTGCCCCCTATGGTGATCATGTAATTAAATCAAGTCTATGTCACTGCTGCTGCTGCTATGTCGCTTCAGTCGTGTCCGACTCTGTGTGACTTCATAGACAGCAGCCCACCAGGCTCCCCCGTCCCTGGGATCCTCCAGGCAAGAACACTGGAGTGGGTTGCCATTGCCTTCTCCAATGCGTGAAAGTGAACCATGAAAGTGAAGTCCCTCAGTTCACCACCTTCCCCCACCCTCCAAAACCAGGACAACACCGCGTTTACTAACACACACTTGTGTCTTTTGATCCTTTCCAAAAGCCCCTCAGCAGGGAGTATTAGGAGGTAACGCCCTGGTCCAGTGATTAAGTTTCTTTGCTGGTATCACTGTGCATCTCTCTTTTTCTCCTTGTTTCCGTTCTAGAAGGATCTGGGACAAACGCAGCTTAAAAGAGGGCACTTTGTACCTGACTCATGACTGGAGATGAAGAAGGGAATTCAGTTTCCATGTCTGAAACGACCTCTGGGCTGGTCTCCTGGCAGCCTCGGGGGGTCCTTCCCCTCCATTCCCAGACTGGACACGCGAAGCAACAGCCCGAGAGGCCTTTGTAAACTGCTGCCAAAACACTAATGCCCAGCGCTAACTGGCAAGGCACGTTTATATCCGATTTCCTTATGTATCAACTTCAGGCATCTTCTGAGTTCCTACCATGGGACATGAAGGCTTCACGTTCCGTTCACGAGTCTCACTTTCTCTTTCCTGGTGCCCCCTATGGTGATCATGTAATTAAATCAAGTCTATGTCACTGCTGCTGCTGCTATGTCGCTTCAGTCGTGTCCGACTCTGTGTGACTTCATAGACAGCAGCCCACCAGGCTCCCCCGTCCCTGGGATCCTCCAGGCAAGAACACTGGAGTGGGTTGCCATTGCCTTCTCCAATGCGTGAAAGTGAACCATGAAAGTGAAGTCCCTCAGTCGTGTCCAACTCTGTGCAACCCCATGGACTGCAGCCCACCAGGCTCCTCCGTCCACGGGAATTTCCAGGCAAGAGCACTGGAGTGGGGTGCCATCGCCTTCTCCACTCTTCTTCCTGCCCATCAGTAAATATCCCATGTACCTAAATATTAATATATTAGTTCAGGGAGGCCTGGCGTGCTGCAGTCCATGGGGTTGCAAAGAGTTGGACATGACTGAGCGACTGAACTGAACTGAACTAAGAGAATCAATTCCTAGGCAGGTTGATAAAGTCTGGAGTCTCCAAGAAGGAGAGAGGGGTCTGGGGCTTCTGAGGAGGAGAAAGGGGTCTGGAATTCTCAAGAAGGAGGAAAGGACAAACTTTTTTTTTTTCTCTACATTTCTTAGTCACATAAAATGTTTTTTTCTTTAACTCATGATTATACAACAAACAACTCAATTTAAACTCTGTACCAAGGATTGTATAACAACGATGTATCGTGCTTGAGGGCAGTTTCTCCTTCCTGAAAACCTTCTGACTGATCCTGATACCTTAGAATGTATATTATGGGAATGGGTTCAGTCAGTCACTCAGTTCAGTCGTTCAGTCGTGTCCGACTCTTTGCGACCCCATGAACCGCAGCACGCCAGGCCTCCCTG
>SJYC01102723.1:0-21228 GCA_006408675.1 Madoqua kirkii | reverse complement strand
ATGATTTGCTTTATATGTATCATGAAATGATTATCACAATAGCTTCAGCTAACACCAAGCTTTTTCATTTCTCTTTTGTTTTCATCTTTGATGCATTGGGTATTGAGGAGCATGTTGTTTAATCTCCACATACTTGTGAATTTTTCCATTTGGTTCTTATAATTGGTTTCTAGTTTCATACTATTGTGGTCAGAAAAGATGCTTGCTATGATTTCAGTCTTAAATTTACTAAGCCTTTCTTGTGCTCTAATATGTGATCTATACTGGAGAATGTTCTGTGTGTGCATGAGATGAATGTGCCTTCTGTTGCTTTTGGATGGGATGTCCCATACATGTTTCTTAAGTTCATCTGATCTAACATGTTGTTGAAGTCCAATATTTCCTTATTAATTTTCTGTCAGATGATCTACTCATTGATGAAAGTGAGGTATTGAAATTTCCTACTATTATTATATGTCTATTTCTTTCTTTGGGTCATTTAATATTTATGTATGTAAGTGCTCCTCTGTTGAGGAGCATAAATACTTACCAATGTTCTGTCTTCTTGGTGAATTAACCCCTTTATTATTATATAATGGTCTTCTTTATTTCTCTTTACTGGTTGTGTAGAGTCTGTTTTGTCTAATATCAGTATAGCTAATTCTGCTTTCTTCAGGTCTCCATTTGCGTGGAATACTGTTGCCATGTTCATTCCACTGTGTCCCTTAAGCTTAAACGAGTGTCGTGTAAGCGGCATGTGTTTTGGTCTTATTATTTTCTTTGGCTACTCTGTGTTTTTTGACAGAAGAATTTAGTCTATTTACATTTAAATTGATTATTGATATGCATTGACTTACTATTGCCACTTTGTTCATTTCTGGCATTTTGTAATTCCTTTGTTCCTTTTTCCCTCTTTTCTTTCTCTTCTTTTGTGAATTGATGATTTGCTGCTGTGGTATGCTTTGATTCCTTTCTCTTTATTTTTTTATGTATCCAATATGAGTTTTTGCTTTGTAATTACATGGAGGTTTACATAAAACATCTTGTATTTATAAAGTCTATTTTAAGCTGATAACAACTTAGCATATAAAAGGTCTACATTTTTAACCCTCTCCCATTCTGTGTTTGTGATGTCACAGTTGCATCTTTTAACTAGTGTGCTGCTGCTACTAAGTCGCTTCAGTCGTGTCTGACTCTGCGACCCCATAGACGGCAGCCCACGGGGCTCCCCCGTCCCTGGGATTCTCCAGCCAAGAAGACTGGAGTGGGTTGCCATTTCCTTCTCCAATGCATGAAAGTGAAAAGTGGAAGTGAAGACGCTAGTTGTGTCTGACTCTTCGCGACCCCATGGACTGCAGCCCACCAGGCCCCTCTGTCCATGGGCTTTTCCAGGCAAGAGTACTGGAGTGGGTTGCCATTTCTTTCTCCATTTATGTAGTGTATTCAATAATAAATTATTATAGTAATAGTTATTTAACACTTTTGCATTTTAGTCTTCACATTAGAGTTAGTATGATTTACCCACCCCATATGGCACTAGCATCATTTACTCAATGAACATGAGTTTGAGCAAACTCTGGAAGACAGTGAAGGACAGGGAAGCTTGGCGTGTTGCAGTCCATGGAGTCACAAAGAATTGGACACGACTTAGCAACTGAACAGCAACATTAGAATATTCTAAATTTAACTATATGTTTTTTCCTATCAGTGAGTTTTATACTTTCATATGTTTTCATGTTACTAACTAGTGCCTTTTATTTCAGCTTAGCATTTCTTGCAAAATTGATCTGGTTGTGATCAATAGCCTCAGCTTTTGATTGTGTAGAAAACTCTTTATCTTGCCTTCAGTTCTGAAGGACAGTTTTGCCAGATAGAATATTCTTGGTTACCAGGGTTGTTGTTTTTTTTTTTTTCTATCAGCACCTTGATTATATTTTCCCATTATCTTCTGTCCTACAAAGTTTCTCTAAAAATCCGCTGATAATTTTATGAGGATTCCCTAGTACATAACAAGTTGTTTTTCTCTTGCTTCTTATAAGATTCTCTTCTTGTCTTTAACTTTTGATTATATAGCGATAATGTAACGTGGTGTGAGTCTCTTTGGATTCATCTTTTTTCATACTTTATGGTATTCCTGGGTCTTAATGTCTCTTTCCCCAAATGAGAGAAGTTTGCAGTCTGTATTTCTTTTAGTAAGCCTTCTGCCCCCTTCCCTTTCTGTTCTCCTTCTGGGATCTCTATAAGATATAAATTGGTCCACTTGATGATGTGTCTTACAAGTTCTTTAAGCTATCATCACTCTTTTCATTCTTTCTCTTTGCTCCTTTGATGAGATGAATTCCACTGATCTTTTTTCCATTTGATCTAGCCTACTGTTGAACTCTCTCTGTTGAATTTTTCATTTGGGTATTATATTCTTCAGCTGTGTGAATGTATGCTCTATACTTTTTTATACTCTCCCTCTTGGGCTTCCCTGGTGGTTCAGCCTGCAATGCAGGAGTCCTGGGTTCAATCCCTGGGTTGGAAGATCCCCTGGAGAAGGGAACGGCTACCCACTCCAGCATTCTGGCCCAGAGAATTCCATGGATTATACAGTCCATGGGGTCACAAAGTGTTGAACACAACCAAGTGACTTTCATTTTCACACTTTTTTTAAAATTCCCACTTTGCTTTTCTGACCATAGCGAACGTCTTTATGACCATTATTTTGAACTATCAGGTAACTCTCTTATCTCCATTTCATTAAAATCTATTTCTGGAGATTTATCTTATTTTGTTTGGAACATATCCTGTATTCCTCATTTCTTTGCCTCTCTGTTTTGGTTTCTGCACATAGGATAAAACAGCCACCTCTCCCAGTCTTGACAGAGTGGTCTCCTATAGGAGATGAATTCCATCACTCAGCCCGGGCTGAGCTCATGCTTGTCTCTCAGACCTCTCTGACTGTTCAGGCCACCATCTTTGTTCTCCCAGCAGTAGAGTGGCTGTGCCAAGACCTGTCTGTGTCCCAAAGGAGAAGACTGCATTTAATGCCTAGATGCAGGCTGGTGAGATGTTAGATTCTCAGGCGGCAGCTGGGAGAGTATGAACTTAAGCCCCTTCCAGGGAGAAACTGGAAGACAGGGAATTTGTCTGCTCCCTCCGCACTGGGCTGTGGTGCAGGTGCTCCACTTGCCACTGCTCCTTTGATTGCTGCAGCTCTGTGGGGCTCATGAATGGAAGCCTCTTTGGCTATTAGAATCGTGCAATGCAGGAACCCGTCCATTGGGTAGCACCTGCAAAAAGTAGAGCCTGGAGGTATGTACACCCTCTTTTCAGCAAGATACTGGCAGTCTGGGTCAGACCACAGGAAGACAGCAGAGGAGATGTCCATCAGCTTCCCTGATTCTTTGAGAGGATCAAAGCCAGCCCCTAGATAAGTGACAAATTAGAAGGCTGACACTTTGGCAGCAACTCATGAGACAAGGTCCTTTAGGAGCAGACTGGGAAATGAATGTTTTGTCTGTCTCCTCCGGGCCGAGCCCTGAGGGGAAGTTAAAACTCCTTGATTGGTGTAGTCTTGTGGTATTCCTGAATGGAAGTCCCATTGGCTGTCAGACCCAGGCAATCTGGGGATGTGCACCTTGGGCCACAGCCACAAAAGTGTGGGTGCAGATGTGTGCACAAGCTCCTTCCTGAGAGAAACTGGTGATCTGGAGCAAGTTATGAGAGACAGTGGGGGAGGTGTCTGCCAGCTATCCAGCCCCTGAAGAAGATCATATCAGCCCCAAGATGTGTTCTAAATTAGCAACCTGACCCTCAGGCAGCAGCTTTGAAAGTTTTCAGATGGAAAACTTTCAAGGAAAGACTGGGATGTGGGTGATTTTCTTCACTCCCTCTGAGTTGACCCTGGGGAGCTGGTCCTGGTGAATGCTTGCATGCCCGTTAACAGCTGCTCCTCTGTTAGTCTTGTGGGTCTCCTGGCTACAGCCTCCCTGGCTTTCAGAGCCAGATGTTTTGGGAGCCTATTGCTCAGGTGGAAGGTTTAAGAATTGGGGCAGTAACTGTGGGGTCCCAAACCTGCACACGTCACCGAAAAGCTGGCAGTTGGGAGTTCCCTCTCAATTGTATGATGTTACTCCAGGTGTAGGGTTTATGACAAGCGTGTGGTCTCAGCCCTTCCTATCCATCTCAATATAGGTATTATGTCTTTCTCCTTATGTGTAGAAGTTGCTCAGCTAGTTTCTAGATTTCTTTCAGAGGTAATGGCTCTGTGTGCGGCGGTACATTCAGTGTGGCTCTAGGAGGAGGTGAGTCTAAGAAGTGCTATATCACCATCTTGGTTCAACTCCCAGTGTTGGTGATTTTAGACAAGGCCCTTTATTCCTGCTGCATTTGGACTCTGTTCGATTCAGACAAACCAACTTTCTACTCACCACCCATGAACTTTCCGTCTTCTCTAGAAAGTTCTCCTTTTTCTTCCCTGCTGAACCATGTGACTCTCTCCTAAGATTACAGCCTATATGTTCTGCCTCCTCCTGGAAACTTTCCCTGACTGGTCCCATTTGACACAACTCACCTAAAGACTTCTGATCCACTTAGCACTTTAATATGCATATAAACACTGAGAGCCAATGATAAACCGGGAGAAAGAAATTTCTGGATATATTTTACAAATAATACCGAGTCTACTCTTCTGAATTACAAACTCCCTTCAAATTAGTGTTCTCCAAAACAAAGTGTGCTTTGACTGTCTATGTAAGGGATTAAACATGCAGACCATCTCAAACACGTGGGATGATCATAAAAACAGATAGTTGGACATTTAGAAAGAGATTGTCTGCAAGTTAACCAGGGCTATTCTTACTGTCTGCATATGATTCTCCTGAGGAACCAACTAGATTAAAAACACATTTTAAAACAAGTTTCAGAAATGAAATGTTGCCTGTTGGGAAATCTGCCTCTTCTATCCCTATCATAACAGGCAGGATTCCAAAGCACATCCAAATTCAGTCTAGCAAAATCTTACTTAATTCTTTCAAATAAAATAAAATAACAAAGTAAAATGTTTCCTTCAGTCCTTCAGAAGGGTTTAGATCACAACTCTTTAGAAAATCCTTGATATGAAATTTTCTAGAAGGTACGTGTGTGCATGATAAGTCACTTCAGTCATGTCCAACTGTTTGCAACACTTGAATTGTAGCCTGTCTGGCTCCTCTGTCCGTGGGGTTCTCCAGGCAAGAATACTGGAGTGGGTTCCCAGAGTATCTTCCTGATCCAGGAATCAAAACTATGTCTCCTGGGGCTCCTGCACTGCAGGCAGATTCTTTACCCCTGATCTACTAGGGAAGCCCCTAGAAGGTATAGTCTCACATAAAACTTTGAAACTAAGAGAAATTCTCTTGGGCCTATGTCATAGCCAATTGTACCTCAGGTTCAGCCAGGAAAAAGCACACCTTCAAATTATACAAGTCCCTACAAGGTCAAGATTAAACTGCTGGCAGGTGCTACTGTGATCAGTACGGTTATCTGAGGAGGGAACATTTATCTAAACAGTGAACCAGACTCACTATTTTCTATATCTGCTAATACATAAGCATTTCTCAGGATAGGGTGTGTCTGCTTTAAAATCTTAACCCTTTGCATGAAAATGAAAGTGTTAGTTGCTCAGTCATGTCTGACTCTTTGAGACCCCATGGACTATAGCCCACCAGTCTCCTCTGTCCATGGAATTCTCTAGGCAAGAATACGGAGTGGGTTGCCATTTCCTTCTCAGCGGATCTTTCCAACTCAGGAATTAGATCCGGGTCTCGTGCACTGCAAATAGTCTGTTTACTGTCTGAACCAAATAGCCTTGGTATAGTAAGGGTTGTCTAGTGGTGAACTTTTCCCCTTGGTAAATTTCTCAAGAATGAGGCTCTTATCTCTTTGTAATCCTTTATATTGATTTACAGCTTGAAAGGTAATACTTTGTGTTTATTAGCTAGAAAAGAAGGAAAAGGAGAACAAGATGGAGAAGGGAAGGCCCTTGTTCCAGTTTTAATGGCACTCCTAGAGGGCAAAATACCCCAGGAGGAGAAAGCTCTACTGAGCATTTTCAGCTCCTGTGAGGTGAGCGTTGGAATGAACTTCTGGATCCTGGATCCCAGGGTTTCTAGGCTGTGCTCCTGAGTCCTCCCCAGTCCGGTGAGGCACTTCAGGGACCTTGAATCGAGGGTGGGAGACAAGGCAGCGGAATGCTATTTGGAAGCCCAGGTGCATAAAAACAGATTTAACAAATCAGTCAGAGAAGCTCTTATGTTTTAAATTGTGGTAACTCACTCCAGTATTCTTCCCTGGGAAATGCTATGGACACAGGAGCCTGGCGAACTACAGTCCATGGGGTCACAAAGAGTGAGACATGACTGAGTGCACACATACACAGACACAGTTGGTGTAGCGGATAATGTGGTGGGGCAGATAGATCCTGGTTCAGGACTGGGACATCTGGTCCTGAATGGCTTTCCTCTTCTGCTGGACATCTTAACAATTAATGACTCTCAGTGGAGTCCCTCTCCAGGCATTTCCCTGAATTGCCCTTGGCGGAAAAGAAACACCTTATCCAAGATCATGCTCCCTCCTCAAAGGCAACGTCACTGGTCCATGTGGGGTATATAAAAAGGCTTGCCCTCACTGGGCCATCCAGAGTCTAGACGTGCCCTCTGTGAGGTCTGCTGAAACCTTTGCTGTGGCAGCCTCTGTCCACTTACTTCTGTCCATAACCTCTTTCTATTTTGTCCTTTTCCCTTTATCCCTTTACCTTGAAAGCACTTATCCCAACAACACTCCTCAGTAAACCTTGTGCACGTAAATCTCAGAGTCTGTCTCTCTGGAACTTGCCCCAAGACCATTAGACCATTAGTCACCCACACACTGAACAAAGGGGATACAGAACTGCACAGCTTCCCTCTGCTGCTGCTGTCGCTTCAGTCGTGTCCGACTCTGTGCGACCCCATAGACGGCAGCCCACGAGGCCCCCCACGTCCCTGGGATTCTCCAGTTAAGAACACCGGAGTGGGTTGCCATTTCCTTCTCCAATGCATGAAAGTGAAAAGTGAAAGTGAAGACGCTCAGTCGTGTCTGACTCTTAGCGATCCCATGGACAGCAGCCTACCAGGCTCCTCCGTCCATGGGATTTTCCAGGCAACAATACTGGAGTGGGGTGCCATTGCCTTCTCCCTCTAGGACTCCTGAAGGCTGGCATCCTCCCCCGGCACCACCCAGAGCAAAGAGAGGAGTGTGTGTAGGAGAGGCATGGGGGCTCCAAGAAAGAGCAGGCCTGGATGGGGCAGCAGAGCTGGGGCCTCCAGGCAGCCAGACCGTGTGGTCTGAGCACAGTGTCACCACCCAGGAGGGAGATAGGAGAGAAGGGACCCAGGAGGTGAGAAGGAAACCTGTGGTTCTCAATCGTACTAGAATCACCTGAGAATCTTTTCAAATATATTACTGCCAGGAGCACCCTTACTCAATTAAGATTCTGACTTGACTGATCAGGGGTGGGGCCCAGGGACAAACGTTTAAAAAATGTTCCCAGGTAATTCTAGTGCATAGGAAGAGTGGAGAATCATTTGGCTAATGGGTGCGCAGACAGGAAAGGCTGATGACGGTCCCTGAAATCCCCTCTACAAGTTTACTCTGCCCCCTGCTGGACTGATTCTGACTTACTACTCATTGGGCCCCAGGCTGAGCTCACCGAGGGCAACCCCACCTCCTGACTGTGTGAAGGCTAGAGGACCCCTCTTATAGCTCCAGTGTCTCGGCAGGGAGTATGTGTACATGTGATGAGGGGGGTGGCTTTTCTAAATAGTGGACCAGCCTCAACCAGACTACTCCAGGTATTCAGTCTCAATGCCTGATTTCCTGAGATGCTTATCAAACTTGTGGATTCTCTGGCCCCACCTCAGACCTACTGAATACGAATTTCTGGGGTGAGGCCTGAAAATCCTCATTTTCAACACACCTCTACCCCTCCAATGAATCTGGCGCACCTAAGTTTGAGAACTGTTACGGACAGCATCACCGATGGCATCACCAACTCAGTGGACATGAGTCTGAGCAAACTCCAGGAGACAGTGAAGAACTGGGCAGCCTGACACGCTGCAGTCCGTGGGGCTGCAAAGAGTCGGACACATCTAGCGACTGACCAGTACCAAGTAAGAGTTCACTTCCAGGAAACCCTGTTATGCCCCAGTTTGCTGATAGGAAAGCTTTGCTTTCTCTGTAGCAGAGGAGCCCTGGCCTGCTCCTAATTTTCTAATGCACACTGGTGTAGGCAGTCAGCTTCCTGGATGACCAGCTCAGCTTTCCGCTGAGCATCTGAGCACAGCCTGAGAATCCTCTTCAGCAAATTCTTCTTGTTCTTTTTTTCCCCCCATTAGCTGCTCGTAAATATGGCTTGTGAATTGTCCCAAATACTTTTTTTTATGTTGTGCAACTGAATCAACAGTTTTGCATAATAAAAGGTTAACATGATGAGTGATCAGAAAATGAATAAAGCTTGATTGTTCAGATTAAGATTTGCCACTGAGCACTCTGTACTCTCTAGACTCTGCCCATTGTTTAATGATTGCTCTCTCCAGATTAGGTGGATAAAATATTCACAGGTTTGGATGCCTCCTCCTCCCAGCATCATCGTCTCAGCAAGGAGGCACGACTATTTCTTTGACCTCCCACATTGGCTTTTGGGAATCATAACCGGCATATCTGAGCGTAACTGAAATCTCATCTTTATGAGGCACCTCTGTGTATTCCTTGGACACTATACTGAGCGGTTGGTTTGTTTGTGCTGGGTCTTTATTGCTGCCAGGGGGCAGGCTTTCTCTAGTCCTGGCAAGCAGGGGCTACTCTCTCCTTAGGGCGTGCGGGCTTCTTATTGCAGTGGCGTCTCTTGTTGCAGAGCTCAGGCTCTAGGGCTCACAGGCTCAGTAGCTGTGGCTCACGGGCTGAGCTGCCTCACTGCTTGTGGAATCTTCCCGGACCAGGGATCAAACTCATGTCCTTGCACTGGGAGGCAGATTCTTTATCACTGAACCACCAGGGAAGTGCCTATTGGGCAGTCTTAACATCCTCCTTTAGTTACTTTTTGAGGGTGCCAGCATCCATAATAATGAAATTACTTTGATTATCTTCCATAGTGTGTCTGTAGGCAGTTGGGACACAGTGCAGATTTTCTGCCGGTTTATACTTAGGGTTTCCCCTTTTATCTCCTAATCTCTCCGCCTTCTCTGCCTTTTGTTTTCCTGGGGATTCATTTACCTGCTCTGTTAACCTCTTCAGAACATCTCTTTCTTTCTGTACTCCCAATTGAGCATAGGTGTCCTTTAGAGAACAGATGGGGGAGCCCAAAGATCCCCAGGCAGAAGCTGTACTGGCCTAATGGGGCTCTCCGAGATTGTGTTCTGAGAGGGTCCCTGGATCCCTGAAAGTCTCTGCCGTCAGGACTGACAGCCTCTTTCCAGGTGAATCACTTAAAATTAAGCAATCCTGCCATAGCCCCACATGAATTTGGGTTGGTGCTGCCTGTCGTGGTCTGGGCGCAGTTTGGAAAAGATTTTCCAGATGTGAAGCAGAATGAGAGGGAAAGTTTATTAGAATGGAAGACTGTTAGACCAGTGGGCCAGCTCAAGGGAGAACTGACATTGAACAAGGGTCCTTAGTCCATTTTTGTACCCAGGGTACAAGGAGTGGGATAGGGGTCTTATGGGTCATTTGCTGAGTGGATGAGGCACATATACTGGGTGGTGGGGGTGGGAAGAGTAAGGCAAACATCTTCTGCTTATGGGATAGGAGGGGAGACAGGTTATACTGCTCAGGAGGACCTGAAATCCATTAACAGTTACAACATGGGGGAGGGAAGGACGATAAGGGTCTGATTTTTCTGTTCCTGTATTCCAAGACCCCTCTCGGTTTTATCTGCTCTTTCGTCTTTGGGTCACCACACTGCCATCAGGCTTAGTAGATTCCTGGTCCCTGCAGGAACCTGCTTGTCATCCTTTGTCCTGGCCACACTGCCTCTTCCTCTCCGAGGTCTCCTCACCTCCAAGGTCAATCACTGACTTTTCTGGGCAAGCGCAGCCTTTCCCCACCTGGTTACCAAATGCCCTTCCTCTCTCTGCAGGCCGCTCTGAACCATCTTTGAATCCTTCTAATCGCTACTTGTCCCTACCTCATCCTATTTATCTCCTTTCAGAAAGAAGGGCAAATTTTCCACAGTCCCCCTGGGGGAGCTCAAGAATGAAAGTTTGAGGAGTAACCTGACTAATCCTTCCCAAGCCACCCTCGTGTGTGTGGGCTCCTAAGCCTTCTTGCCTCCAGTTCCTGAGAACCTTTTCCTGGGAATGCAACCCAAGAAGGAAAAGGCAATCACAGTCCTATATCCTGTCATCTCACCCACACTGTGGCCTCAGGACAGTGCTGGTCCACACATCCTTCTCCCGCTGTAATGACAGTGGTCACCCTGGCCTGTGCTTCCATGGACCTGGGTGTCCAGTGATGGAGCCCTCGCCCTGAAGGATGCTGGAGTGTTGAGGGCCAGAGCAGTGCCCAGGGGCCCTGCCCCTACACATACCCATGTCTCTTACTGTAGCCCAGTAAGTTCCCAGGGTGTGGCGTCTCTCACCTGCCCATCTGTAAAACTCACAAGCATCCTATTCTAATAAATCGCTCCTTACCCATCACTTTTCTTCTCGCGGAATTCTTTTCTGCACTGAAACATAAAGAACTATGGTACCAGAGCTCTTCAGAACCTCCCCTCTCCAGGAAATACCAACTAACCAGTTTCATTTATAATGCTCTCCTGAAGATATTGTTAGGTTTGTCACCTATTGCTCGGAGTCTAAGAATATGACTTGCCTGATTCATGCCACACCACAGCACTAAAGCTGGGTGAGCTTGTACTTTACACTTCTTAGCACTAAGAAAAATCATCTCACTTTGTTGACTTTTTCCACCCACAGAGGAATGTAAAAACCCATGAAATCTGTTAGATGAGCCATTTGATTACATGGCAAATACTCTGTATACCTGTTTGGCCCACCACAATAGTCTCCTTTGTCATATTTTGTAGGGACTTTTGATTTAATCCCCTAAGTCAACACTGAATTTGTTTTCTTAAAAGAGGAAGAGGATAGAGCTTATCAAAAGGCACAGGACTGGGAATAGTTTACCTTGAGCCTCTCCTGGAGGATAGTGATGGGAAGGAGATCCCCAAGGGGGCTTTGGGGTGCTAGTAATGTTGGCCCTTAACATGTCTGTGGGTGATTTGGGTTTCACTTCATGCAAGTTCCTCAAGCTGTCCACTTATTTGTACTTTCTCACCACGCTCACCCCTGCCTGGACAACTTCACCACCTTCTTCTCTTGGCAAATGCTCCACTACCCATCACTCCTTAGCAGGGCCTCCCATGTCTCATCAGTAGAGATGAGTTTTCCCTCTTTTATATTGTGAGTGAAAAATACTGCCAGCCATGTCAGTAGACAAAGGGTGTTGCAGTCATCAGCCACTACAAAAGCCCTGGATGGATGGAGAGGAACAGGACTGGCCACTCTCAAGTACCTGGGACACTGCGGCCACCCCCAACAGTGCACCCTGAGGGGACTCAGGCTGAGAAAGAACAGGATACTGGCCATAGATAGCCGAGGTGCATATCAAAGGAATGATTCCAATGAGCCCGGACTCATGCCTCTTCCCATAAACAGAAAAGTGCCAAATTACTTAACTTGAGATACAGGGTACCTTTTGATGTTCCAACGACCTGGTCTTTGTTACAAAAACTCCTATAAATCCTAGTTTCTCCCTTACCTCTTTGGAGCAGTCCCTCAGAGCTATTTGAGAGGCTGCCTCTCAGGCATGAAGTCCTAAGAATTCTCAACTTTTAGGCTGTGCATTTTTTTTTTCAATCAAGGTCTACAACATAAGTGGACGATGCTATCAGGGGTCTGGAGACAGGAAGTGCCTACCTTACACGCTTCATCCCTTTCTCCACCATCCATTAAACATGAATGATGCAGAGACCTTCCCCAGGTCTCTCCATGCCCAGGGTTCATCGAGTCTGCCATTTATATTTGTCAAAATGAGATGCTCTTCCTGCACAAAGCCCATTTGGTGTGACTTACTATGAGTATCTGCTCTTGATGTGTGACACCTGGTGAAGGCACTTGGGATGTGAGAAAGAGGCACCAAGGAAGGGCACTTCCCTCTTCTCTCAGCCCTTCCTCTGAAGGAAAAGTCCCTGAAGTTCAAACAAAGCAACTGAATTATCTGGAAAACTCTCGGCATTTACAAATCAGGCAGCCAAGAAATCGAAAGCTCGGAACTCCAGGAAGTGAAATGGGATCAGGTGGAGACTGGCTTAGGGGAAGATCTGCAGTTAAATCCAATATCTTCTCTCCAGGCCCCAAGACGGAGTCATTGTTTAACTAAGGTGGGGCGGTATCTGCCGTGCCCATATAAGGAAGAGCCCAAGGGCAAGAAGCAAGCAGACACCGGGGCAGCCGACGGTCAGCCAGCCGTTTCTGCAAAGGAATTGCCCCTGTACCACCACCAGTATCCTCCGTTACCCTCCATCCCACAAAGCGGCTGTAGCCAAGCCTGTGGGACCCACCTAGTCCCAACTTGGCTCCCTGTGGGGGAATCCTGCTGACCAGGCTGCATCAATACACCTGTCTTCGAAACAGGTAGGGTGTGAGGGGTAACCTCTCAGGGCTTTGGACCAAGAAAGCGCTCCAAACTTTAGTAAGCATATAAATGTCTCAGAGACTGTCTTAATTCTATAGTTTCGAAATCTCCACCCCCAGAGATATGGAATCAGTAGCTCAAAAAAGTAGGTGTCTGTGATGCAGAGTCCAAGTACAAGTTTTAAGAAAAATTAGGGCAAAGGGTGAGTTGACTCCCTAAATAAAGATAACCTCAACTTTGCCCGTTTCATACAGTGAGAGGATCTCTTAATCAGCGAGTCACCTTTGCTTTCTGCTTATTCAGTCACAACCTGGAGGGCTACATTATCATCAGGGATACCCTGATGGCAGGAACCATGTCTTTTTTTTTTTTTTTTTTAACCATCGTATACTTTCTGACATACAGGATAAGCAAAATTACTTATCTTTTAAAAAAAAATAGCTCTTGGTTTCATTGATGCCTTCTATCATCTTTTTGATCTGTTTTATTTATTTCCTCTCTACATTTCCTTCCCTTTGCTGACTTTGGGTTTTGTTTGTGCATTTCCTAATTCATTTAGGTGGTAAGTTAGGTTGTTTCAGATGTTCTTGTTTCTTGAGGAAGCCTGTATCACTGTGAACTTTCCTCTTAGAAGTGCATTGGCTACATCCTGTAGATTTTTTTGAAGGGTTGCGCTTTCATTTTCATTTTGTCTTGAGGTATTTTCTGATTTCCTGTTTGATTTCTTCATTGGTAGTATTCGGTGAGTGGTTCACTGGAAAGAGTGCTTTAGAAGAAAAGGTGCTAGTGAGAAATATACAGATTAATGATCCACCTACCGACCTGGGTTTACTCTGTGTCTAGTCTGCACTTGATCCTCCCATGTGTGATTTCTAATGCTATCATTTGGGCATGTTATATAACCTCTCTGGGTCCCAGTTTCCTCATCACTAAAATGTAACAGTAGTGTATGTTCACACAATTATTGAAGAGATTAAATGAGATAATACATGTAAAGTACTTAGCAGATAATATATGTACAGTAGCTGGCACATGATAAGTGCTCAAAATATTCTAGTTATTACTGTTGATATTATTCTATCCTGGGTTTTCTACAAAACAAAGCTTGAGGCAAAGCTTGAGTGCTAATGCCTCACTGGGAGGTGCAATCCCAGGGCAGCAAAAGTGAGGGAAATAAGAAATGAGGAGAGGAGGATGGGAAGCAATACAAGGCGATGTGTCAGCCACGCCTCTTCACAAAGAGAGTCAGCTGCTTGGCTAAAGCCGAACACCGGCAACTGGCCTTGCAAACGTGCTGGGTCTTGCAATAAGCCGCAGGAGAGCTGTTAGAGAGGAAGTTTACACGTAGGCGCCCTTCTGTCTTTCATCTCTCGTTGCTCAAAGTTTGCCCCATGGGGAATTAATGCTTCTGAACCTCTGGCTTGTGCATCTGGCCCCGTGGCAGTCACTGGGAAATCCAGATCCTACTCCTTGAGGTTTGGCACCTCAGTCCGGAAGAGGTGAGAAGAGCCTCTTTGCCCAGAGTCAAAGAAAACCCTCAAAAGAGAGATAAGGGTCCCAGAGACAGTTGAGAGCAAGGGGACTTGAGACGGCACGTAAGGTTCCAGCCCACTGGGAAGCGAGCTGTCTGGAGTGACCTGGGGAGGATGAGCTGGAGAGAGTAACTCTTAAATTCAGATTATCATGTGATACATGATGGGCCCCAACTTCCTAAACCCCCCTAATGTGCTTTAGAAGGAATTTAAATTAGTAAGTGGAAAGTATATCCTCTCTTTATAGATGGGGGAAGAACCGTGCCCAGAAATCCGAGATTATACTGAATATTACACAGTGTTTCTGGGACACATGTAATTATAGAACCCAGGAAGAAGGCTTTGCCATGTCCTCAGAATACATCGACAAGCCTCTTGGGAACTTTCTAGGCCTCTTCTGTATTGAGTAACATGTCAAAGCATTTGGGAGATGGGAAGGAGAAGCGTTTCATGCAAAGATGTTTGGATTTTCTGTGTTTGCATGTGATGAACTTAACTGAAAGGAACACTGTATTCCAGTTTCACTGCCTGCCCAACAGTATCATGGAGTGTACATAGAACATTCTCAGTTCCAGAAACACAGAACGTTACAGCTGAAAAGCACTTCAGAGAGTAAGTCCAACTTGCTCAGTGTTCCAAACGGTGAAACGGAGGCCAGCGAAGAGGCGCGTCTCATGGACTTAACGGAGTGGCTCAGACACCGTGCTGCCTGGCAAGGGTTCTCCTTGTTACCCCGCAGGGTGCCCTGGAAGGGACCCATCAGCCCCGAATCCCCGAAGAGGCTGGCTCCACCTGGCGAGGGGACCTGCTGGAGAGCACAGTGGGGTAGCCCCGTCCATGGGCCACACGAGTGGTTTCTGCTTTCTGCCACTCGTGCCAGGCTGTTCATCTCCTTGGCAGTCGGCCCGGCATTGAACCCAGAGTCACTAGCAGACGGTGGATAGTTCTATTGAGTCCTCACTTCCCTGGCACCTGGTTCCCATCTGGGGTGCTGCAGTGTTCTGTAAACCTGAAGCCATGTGAAAGGCTTCTCTCATCACTCCCTCTCCCGAGGCCCTTGGATTAGAGATGATCTCAGATCCCTCTCAGCCCCAACAGAACATCACAGAACATCAAGCAAGACACCCCTCAGCAGGGCCCGTGACAAGCTTTGCTTCCAGGCCAGAGCATCGGCCTTGAAGCTGGGAGCCAGACAGCCATCTACTCCCCATGCTGCCCAGACGCCTCCTGTCTGATCTTAAGCCTCAGCTTCCCCTTCTGCAGAGAGAGCCCTGAGTAGTCTTCCTCTGAGTCTTGCCTTTCCAGGGGCCAGAAGCCTCCGTTCACAGCTTCCAGGCCATCAAGGCAGGGAACGCCGCTGAGATGATTCTGAAGCCAGGGAGCCCCCCAGGGAAAGCCCTGGTCTGGTGTTAAGTTCCATTTTAAAGTTCAAAATTTATGTTCATTCTCACCTTCACACCGTCTCATATGCACTTTCATTGAGACATAGTCACGTGCTCTCCCCACTCACAGCAGATTTGCCTCTGCCCCAAATCCTCTCTCCCTCCTTCCCTCTCCCCCATCTTTGTTCTTTCTCTCCAACCCTTCTCCCCACCCTCTCTCTCCCTGCAAAGCCCTGAGGTGTGCGAGGTGGCACACAGCTGAGAGTGGTTTGCACGGGGCTCTTTTCCACCGGAGAGCAGTTAAGTGCCTTATTTTCCCCACTCGGGCGGCTAAATTATTCTCGATGTGTTAAACAGTGTAATTAAACACATACACACGCGAGTGCGCCGGGCCCCTCCCCCCACTCTTCTTTGCTCCTTGTCATCAGAGAGCAGAGTCAGCCCCAGCCTTCAAGCTCTGTTAGTTTTAATTTGAGTTGTGGAATTAGTAATGGGTTTTGCCGGAACACTGTTGTGGGAAATAGATAGCTCCTCACGTGGGGTGTGGGCACCATTTCAAATAAGTATTTGTTAAGAGAAAAACCCATCCCTTGTCGTGTTCTGCTACATTACATCAGATATATTTCCACTGTTCTGGAAAAAAACACGAGCTAGGAAAGAGCTGTGTGCAGCCCTCCCTGCAGGGAACAGCTGAACGCTGCTTCCGGTTTCTTAGTGGATTGAGAACGAAATGCAAACAGCATCCCTCTTGGTGGCTGGGATGTGCTGAGCTCAGCCCAGAGGCTGGGTCACCAGGGCCAGCCCTGCACCTGTCACTCTGAGGTCTGTCCTGTCCTATCACTGATAGGAGGGAACTGGATGGTTTAGTGGCAAAAATACAATGTTGAAGACAAGCAGTTCAGTGCAGAGAACCTCTGCAGGTCAAAGTGAAAGGATCTGCCCAACCCAGGGCTACTTCCGCACCCCTCTTTTATAATCATCCAACCTCATCTTGACTGTCTCCACTTTCGGGTGCTCAGGCCCTCCTGGTTCTGTGGTCATCGCTCCATTACCCTCTTACCCTTGACTCTGTCTAATAAGACAGCTGCTAGCCACGTGTGTGGGTATTTAAGTATAAATTCAGTTCAGTTGCTCAGTCAGGTCCGACTCTTTGTGACCCCATGGACCACGGCACACCAGGCTTCCCTGTCCATCACCAACTCCCTGAGCTTAATCAAACTCGGTTCATCGAGTCAGTGATGCCATCCAACCATCTCATCCTCTGTCGTCGCCTTCTCCTGCCTTCAATCTTTCCCAGCATCAGGGTCTTCTGCAATGAGTCAGTTCTTTGCATCAGGTGGCCAAAGTACTGGAGCTTCAGCTCCAGCATCAGTACTTCCAATGAATATTCAGGACTGATTTCCTTTAATTAATTAAATTAAATTAAACTTAAAATTCAGTTCCTTAGTTGCATTTGCCATATTTTAAGTGTTCAAAAGCCACATGTATCTAGTGGCTACTCTGTTGGACTCAGCTTTGGGGACCTGGGAAGGCCTGCTGTTGGAAGTCCAGGAGTAACTGGCCAGTGCCTGAGGTGCCCCTTCCCGTCACAGGGCACGGCGGTGGGCACCTGAGGAGATCCTGGTGATGGTCACAAGATCTACTTACCTAGTTGTTGTTATGTTCCATGCCAAGCCCTTTACGAGAAACTTCTCATTTAATATCCACCTACTGTTAAAAGGCTGGTTTTATTGCCACCACCTCCAGTCCATTTTATATGTAAGAAAAGGAGGCTCAGAGATATTAAGGGCACTGCTTAGTCACTAAGCAATATGTGGATTCAAACCAAAGTTTCAACCTGATTCCACATGTTCTTAACCACTATTCCATGATGTCTTTTTTTTTCTTAAGAGATAGAGCAAAGCCCAGTTTTCTGAAAGAGAGTATTGGGAGTTAGAGAAGCAGCAAAGGGGATTCTACCTGTGGGACCAGAGATTGTTAAATCTGTGCTCTCTAAAACCAGGATTATTCTAGAGGGCTGGGGATTAGGACTACAGGGCTGGATCTGACATTTACTGTAAATCATTCAGTCTTTCTCCCAATAGATATTCCTAGATTTCTAACTTCCCAGGAATTAATCTCTAGATTCCTTGTGTACTTAGCTGATGGCAAGTTTGTGCCAATTAGAAAAAGTCATCACCTTTTCTAGGTGGATGTAACTGCATACTAGAAACCATCCTTGCAAGCAGACCGCTTCCTCCCTGGCCAGGTACCTTCTGCTACTCTCTTTGGATACCATTGAAGATGTTGATTTTCTCTTAAAGTGTGGCCCCCAGAACTAAACCCAGTGGGTTAGATGGCCATGTGGGGTCAAGAGCAGCTTTGATTAGGGGGCTGGAGGTGTCCTTTCCAAAGCAACCCCTTACTACTGTGACAGCAGTTCAGACTGTGTCCGATCTTTCACCACATTGCCTCATTTAAAACAGGAAATCAAGTAAGGCACACAAAATAATTCTGAAATGGAATTTAACCGAGGCAGAGCCCACTCACTATTTACTTGCAATTAACTTTAAAATGTGAAGACAGCTTTGCAGTTCCATTGGTTAAATTCCATCTTCTCGATTTTGAGGTCCTTTAGAATTTTGTTTCTGCCATCTGCTTGGTTAATTGTAATGTTTTCTTTCTATCATTAGAAATGATGAAAGTGTTGAAAAGTATTTTCCTTTTCACTTCAACATTTTCATCCAGGACCAAGATAAAAATGTTAGTGCAAGGGACAGAGTTTTGTGACTATTACAGTATGATGATTCCAAGATAATCTGAAATCATTCATCTGTGATTTCTGGTTCAAACTGTGAATTATATTTTATTATATTTTACTTTACTGTGCTATACTGCACTGTACTTCTATATAATACTATAGGATACATACAACCTGCTCAGTCTAGCTTGATTTTACCATCTTGTATATAAGGAATAAAGGATGATTTTTATTGAACAATTTTAAAAAATCAATATATTTTATCTATATGTATATAAATCAATCATATACATATGACTGTATATATGGTATTCTCTTATTATTCTAAAGTTGGAAGTCTAATGTTAGAATTAAAAAAAGAAAAAGAAAAAGAGTGAGAGTTAAATGATTGATTTTGGTAAGGCGCTATTTGCCTCTAGAAAAACATATACCATTTCCTAAGTACTCAAAGTGTTTCTTTACAAGTTCATTTCAGAATTTTGCTATGAATATCAGTGCTTCTTTACAAGTTCATTTCAGAGTTTTGCTGTGAATATCATACTTCTTAAAAACATTATTATAGGGCCATAAAAACTTTTAGTCAATACTTTGGGGAATGAATGTCTAAATTACAAATGAACTTCCTGTTTTTAGAAAGAGAAACTCTCACTAAGTTTCTTAAATTAAGTTCCCATAAGAATTAACATATGGCTTAATTTATAAAAATTAAACTCCTAAGCAAAGATTCATAACATGTTTATATTTGTATACAATGAATATCTCTGTTCATCCAAAGACATTATAAAAGAGGTAAAAAAATAAACCACCAACTGGGAGAAGACGTTTGCAAGACATATGCCCAACAAAATAGAAATATCCAGAGTAAATAAGGAATGCCTCCAAGTCCATAAGAAAAATATAACTTACAGACAGATAGGCATAGATGTGAATATTCATCTCATACAAGAGGGAGTACAAGAATAAGCATATTGAAAGATGCTCGGTCTACCAGTAATTTCAGGGAGACATAAATTAAGACTGCAAGGGGTTGCCATTTCGCTCCCCCCAGATGGATACAAATAAGAATCCTGCCAATATGCAGCATTAATGAGGAGATAGAGCAACAGGAACTCTTTTACATCACTGGTGAGATTATAAATTGTTAACAACCTTAGAAAATACTGAGGCATATGTAGTGAAGTTGAATATATGCACAAGTGAAACCCAGAAATCCCACTCAGTAGACATATCATTTCACATACGCACCAATAGTATGTTAAAGTTCCAGCCATTCCATTTTGCCTCACCAATACTTAGTATAGTCAGTACTTTTTATTTTAGTCTTTCTATTGCATGTATGGTAGTATCTCATTGTGGTATTAATATCCATTTAACTGACAAGATGTGGAACATTTTTCATTTTGGTTATTGCCTGTTTTTGTATACTTCTTGGTTAAATGTCTGATCAAATCTTTGATCATTTTGAATGGATTATCTTCCTTTTATTATTTTATTTATGAGTTATTTATATATTCAGAGGGCCTGATGAACTATATGGACAGAGATTCGTGACATTGTACAGGACACAGGGATCAAAACCATCCCCAAGAAAAGAAATGCAAAAAAGCAAAATGGCTCTCTGAGGAGGTCTTACAAATAGCTGTGAAAATAAGAGAAGTGAAAAGCAAAGGAGAAAAAGAAAGATATACCCATTTGAATGCAGAGTTCCAAAGAATAGCAAAAAGAGAGAAGAAAGCCTTCCTCAGGGATCAATGCAAAGAAATAGAGGAAAACAATAGATTAGGAAAGATTAGAGATCTCTTTCAGAAAATTACAGATACAAAAGGAACATTTCATGCAAAGATGGGCTCAATAAAGGACAGAAATGGTCTGGACCTAACAGAAGCAGGAGATATTAAGAAAAGGTGGCAAGAATACAATAAGAACTATACAAAAAAGATCTTCACGACCCAAATAATCACGATGGTGTGATCACTCATCTAGAGCCAGACGTCCTGGAATGTGAAGTCAAGTGGCCTTAGGAAGTATCACTTCTAACAAAGCTAGTGGAGGTGATGGAATTCCAGTTGAACTATTTCAAATCCTAAAAGATTATGCTGTGAAAGTGCTGCACTCAATATGTCAGCAAATTTGAATTGATTTTGTGATCACTTACCTAGAGCCATACATCCTGGAATGTGAAGTCAAGTGGGCCTTAGGAAACATCATTATGAACAAAGCTAGTGGAGGTGATGGAATTCCAGTTGAGCTATTTCAAATCCTAAAAGATGATGCTGTGAAAGTGCTGCACTCAATATGCCAGCAAATTTGGAAAACTCAGCAGTGGCCACAGGACTGGGAAAGGTCCGTTTTCATTCCAATCCCAAAAGCAATGCCAAAAAATGTTCAAACTATCGCACAATTGCACTGATCTCACAAGCTAGCAAAGTAATGCTCAAAACTCTCCAAGCCAGGCTTCAACAGTACATGAACTGTGAACTTCCAGATGTTCAAGCTGGATTTAGAAAAGGCAGAGAAACCAGAGATCAAATTGCCAATATCTGTTTGATTATTGAGAAAGCAAGTGTTCCAGAAAAACATCTACTTTATTGACTATGCCAAAGCCTTTGACTGTGTGGATCACAACAAACTGGAAAATTCTGAAAGAGATAGAAGTACCAGACCACCTGACCTGCCTCTTGAGAAATCTGCGTGCAGGTCAGGAAGCTACAGTTAGAATTGGACATGGAACAAGAAACTGGTTCCAAGTCAGGAAAGGAGTACATCAGGGCTCTATGTCGTCACCCTGCTTATTTAATGTATATGCAGAGTACATCATACAAAATGCTAGGCTGGATGAAGCACAAGCTGGAATCAAGATATATGGGAGAAATATCAATAACCTCATATAAGCAGATGACAA